>ML803967.1:60914-152157 GCA_009831015.1 Picea engelmannii | reverse complement strand
CATTCTTATTATTATTGGATTAAATCCCCATTGCGGATTAATCATGTCATTATTATTATTGTTGTTATTGGATTAATCCCCATTGTGGATTAATCATGTCGGTAATTGTATAAGGACCAAATCCCGTTTTGCGGATTGGTCATTGGATAATTATAAAGGGCAGAATAAGAAGTCGGCCACAACAGTTATTAGGGAAGACCCAAAATTAATTAAAGGTGGGTTTACCCACCCAAAGTGAGAGGTCGGCCCTGCCAGTGGTGACCTTTCACACGTGCCAGTTTTGTATATATAGGAGGCTAGCGCCTCACTTCTAACACACAAATCACTTGCTCATTATCTTATGAGGCAAGCTTCAATTACCAGTTGGAGAGAGGAGAAGAAGAGTGGCGCATCTCTTGGGGAGGACTATCTGTATTGGTTTGAGTTATCTCTTGAACATTGTATAAGCTATTTATGATAAGGAAGTTTTTGCCAGGTTTTCTTCCCCTAGAGGGTTTCCCAAGATAAATGTTGTGTCTCTTGTGAATGTGTATTTCTCAGTGATCTTGTTCTTATGATGCTCTTATCTATTGAAATGCAAAGAACTATAATAATGGCATAAACATTAACAATTATCCCATAGTGCACTTGGATTCAAAACTCTCGAAGAAATGTTCACCAGAAAGAAGCCAAAAGTAAGCCATCTCAAAATATTTGGTTGTCCAGTATTTGTACACATTCCAAAAGAAAAGAGAACTAAGTTGGATCCTTCAGGACAGAAGGGAATATTTGTCGGATATTGTGAGGTCTCTAAGGCCTTCAAAATTTACATACCAGGTTACCATCATATTGAGATCAACAGAGATGTAACCTTTGATGAAGATGCAACACTCAAAAGATCAAGGAAATGCCAGCTTGAAGAAGTATATGAAGAAGAACCTGTAGCTCCCAGAGTTACAGAACCCGTGAAGGAAGTTACAATTGCCCCTGATGATGAGATTCCAGAAGATCATGATATGATAGAATCTCAAGAACCTCCCCGTATGACGATCTCTCACAAGAGATAGCCAACTTGGGCGAGAGAACTTATTCAAGATGCAGAGAAGTATGGTGCCCCAGAAGGAACCATGAGACAAAGCAAGAAGCCTAAGTCATTCTCCAGCTATATGGCCTTAATGTGTGATCTCGTAGAGAAGGAACCTACTTGCTTTGAGGAAGCCGTTCAAAAGAAAGAATTGATGGACGCCACGACAAAAGAATACCAGTCCATTATAAAGAATGATGTATGGGAAGTAGTTCCTAGACCAAAGAACAAAGATGTGGTATCTTCCAAGTGGATATACAAAATAAAACATGTAGTAGACATAAGTATTGAAAAACATAAGGCAAGATTTGTGGCTCATGGATTTTCTCAGAAGGAAGGTATTGACTATAAAGAAACATTTGCTCCTGTAGCCAAATACACTTTTATCAGAGAACCTACTTGCTTTGAGGAAGCCGTTCAAAAGAAAGAATGGATGGACGCCACGACAGAAGAATACCAGTCCATTATAAAGAATGATGTATGGGAAGTAGTTCCCAGACCAAAGAACAAAGATGTGGTATCTTCCAAGTGGATATACAAAATAAAACATATAGTAGACATAAGTATTGAAAAACATAAGGCAAGATTTGTGGCTCGTGGATTTTCTCAGAAGGAAGGTATTGACTATGAAGAAACATTTGCTCCTGTAGCCAGATACACTTTTATCAGAACCATCATAGCTCTTGCAGCCAAAATGAAGTGGAAGTTGCACCAAATGGATGTGAAAACAACCTTCTTAAATGGTGTTATTGAAGAAGTGTATATAGAACAACCACAAGGGTTTGAAGTTGAAGATAATGTTGCCGTCCTTATACACATTTGCAGACGTGAGCTAAGTCCTGCTCACTTAGTGTGTCCTTGGAGGCACAATGCCTAGGTTCAAAGCCCACGCTGTCAGCTTGACTTGAACCTCTTCCGTCTAGGCTCACTCCTAGGGAAGCCAAGGGGGGGTAGACCCTAGTTATTAGATGAGATTAAACGTTAAGTTCTAGGAGTTGGTTTTATTTAGTTAAAAGGTTGGGGGAAAGATCTAGTTTATGATGCAAAGTCAACAATGTAATGTGCAACAAATAAGGATGAAAAGTAAGCCTTTTCCTAGGACAACTAATACTAGTGCCTAAGATTGGGTAAGGGGTCAACTATAGTTCGAGGGAGATTGATTATACAAGAGTTACAAAAGATTACAACTATATCACAACAAGGTTAAATACAAACTTATAATAAAGAACAAGATTACAACAAGAATATCTAAGAGTTACACTGAAGTCACACTAAACATAAGATACAATAGATACAAAGATACAAATACTAACTAAATTGCTTGCTTGTGCAAGAAATGGAAGATACTCAAATGGGAAACATTCATCAACACATCAAGCCTAACATGCTCAACAATAGAGTGTCTCCAAAAGGATGCACAACTCTATTGTGACTGCTTTCAATGGCAAACAAGATTACACAAAGTCCAACAAGGAAGTGCCTCCAAAGGATGCACAACTTCTTTGAGGACCAAACCAAAGATATTAACACACAACTTAACAGAAGATGAAAAGCTTTAAGGAAGCCTCCAAGGCGCAACTATGAGCACTTAGTTATCAATCCACAACACATAAGATAAACTTGCATAAAAGTAAATGTGAAATGAAATGCTTGCAAGATTAAGTGTAAACCATAAAGTGTGAAATGTAATGCCCCCATTTTGGGACATTATAACATTACAACATTTCAGAGTGTCATGCCTACCCGAGTAGCCAGATAGGGGTGATAGTGAGTTCGGGAGATATTGAGGGGTTTATTTGGGCCCGACTTGCATCGATCATCATCAGGATCCATTCCGCACAACTGGGCTTTGGTTTCGTTGCATTCCGACGATTTCCATAATTTTGAGTTATTATGGGTCATATCTTAATTAAATTCACTAAGAAGGTTATAATGGGCATATTACTTGGAGAAACCTCTTAGTGTAATAGCTCATCGGAATCGGGAGGAAGAGCACTACARGATAAGATGATGAGAAGTGACTTTCARTGGCTGGAGAAGCCATCAGGATGGATAAATCACTTTTTAGAGGTAAAGTGGTTAATGAATKAATTAATTAAGTGATTTAATAAAGGCATAATAAAATAAATTAAAAGTCACTTGGAGGGAAAAGGTCAACAACGAATTAGGGTTTTGGGAAGCTATAAAGGAAGGGTAAAGCAACCTAATTCATGATGCATTGTTATGATTTGATGTTGAGAGTTCCCAGAGGAGGAGGAGAGCCGACCTTATTGTTTTGTGGATTTCTGGAGGAAACCACCACCATTGATTGGTTTCGATGTTGAGAGACACACCCTAGCCCATCGGAGATACCATCCAGGTATTTCACTGTACTACTTAGGAGTATCCATTGCAGAGTGCGCAGCTCAGCCAGTGAGGGCGCAAGCTAGTTTGAGGGTTTGGAGAGCTGCACGAGACCTGTATCCAGATTGCAGTTTCCTTCCAACCCATTTGAGATCCAGCCAGGGCACTTCTATTGAGCCATCTATCATCAGATTCTGACGATGGAATCTTGCATATCGACTCATTCATCCATTAGGGCCCAACTCTTCCAGACAGACATTTGGTGTTGCATGCAGAGTTTCAGAGCAAATCCGGATAGATCCTTCCGACCCATTTCCTTATTTGGCGAGACGATTGTTTTGAGCCATATAGCAGCAAATTCCGTTGGTGGAATCCTTTTGGGCGCATCCAGTGCTCCAGGAGGTGCGCAAACCCCCCAGGGGTCCAGATCTAGTGCCTTAGAGACCGGATCCGAGATCCGATACTCATCCATTTCAGTCTAGAGGCCAGGGCGCTTCTATTGGAGCAGTTTCCGGCGCATTCCGACGGTCCATTCTTCTAGATGAGTTTTCCAGCTGGTAGCGGTTACCGTATTTCTCTGGAATCGCGTATTTTTGCCAATCTATCCGTGCATGCATCAAATCTGCTATCATCTTCTGATCACGGGTATTTTTATGTTATTTGATTGTATTCCAGTACTGATCCATGAGATCTGACTGACATTTATATTCTATATTTCCAATAGGCTATTGTATTTCCATGATCGAACCGTTATTATACATGATATTGGGCAGTTGATGTTCTCTACTTTTGCATGCATCCTTTATATGTTGTTTAAACCTTAAATATGCAACATGCACATGTAATAACCAACATGCACATGCAATAACCATTAAGATCTCAAACATACAACTGAAACACATCCAGAAACCCCCAGTGTATCAGATCTGCAAGATAGAATAGTAGATCAGTAGCAAATATCTCGATCGGCGGGATCAGGGATATTTCATGAAATACCAAGTTGATGCTCAAAGGTTTAAAGTGGATTAAAGATTTGTCAAAAGTTATTAAGTGAAGATTGGTTCCTAACTAGGTGTCAACCCAATATTCCCCCCGCTTGTACCAAGTAGTTGCTGGGTGCTTAAGAAGTATGGCAACAAGGCCTACCCTAGCTCCACAGGTCAACCCAAGGGAAAAAAGTACTCCCAGAAAGGACACTGAGCGCCACGAGACCGTCCCTGGCCTATCACCTTCCATTGCTTCCTTTAGTCCTCGTTTAAATGGCAAAGTTGGGTCAGTAAAGGTGCCCTGTTAAGTCTAATTGATTTTAGGCCTATGGAATAAGTTAAATTAAGTTAAAAAGTGTGTTAAGGCAAGATATTGCTTGCCAAAAAGTGTGTATTTGTACCAAAACTGAAATTTACAACTTGCAAGAAATTGAAGTGCTTGACCACAAGATATTACTTAAAAGAGCATGAAAGGAACTTGAAATAGCTTGCAAGAAAGGAAATTTTAGTTGCCTTAAACCATTCAAAATGTGCCCATATTACTTGCAAAATAAAAGATAAGTGCTTGAAAGATTAAGAGTGAACTAGCAAGTAAAAGATGGATGAAACATAAAATAGATTCCTATGCCTCCATGGGCCTAAACTAGCATTAGTGTGTTGTACCTACTTCTAGATAATTTTAAGCCAATAAGCATAAGCACATTAGAAGTAAGACACTAAGCTAGCCATACGATTTTGGGGGTTGGCTAGGCCAACTTCACTTCAAGGTGTAGGCAATAATTATAAGATAAATGCTTTGCAATAAATAAACTAAACTAGACAAACCACTTACAGTGGCACAAGGTGGAGACAAGCCTTCCTATTTTGCGCCAAAGAGGGTTGGAAAATAAATAAATGACAGCTAAAGCAACCTAGCCACACAACCTTGTCTTAATGACAAGTGGGGCAAAAATAAAAGAATGCAGAAAATTAAAGAATGATCCTAGCCTTACGATTTTGGGGGTTGGCTTATCCAAACTCACACCAAGATGTAGGCAATAAAACTAAAATACAATAACATAAAATTAAAAACAAGAATGCAAGCCACTTGGGGACCCCCTTTGGGCTTGCTACAATGTTAGAAAGATGAGAGAAAGGTTGGGTGTTGTTACCCAACCAAGGGATGACTTCCTTGTGTGTTTTATGGTTGAAATTTGGCAACACTTCCCCTTGATCTGACGAGAACCTGCAAAAAAAAGCTATTGTTTGCTGGAAATGTTGCAAAACACACAACAATGTTAAGAAAATTTTTGTTTTTACACAAAAAATTTCTGCATAAAATTTCAGCAAGTTTAATATATGAAATGATCTATCCTAGAGTGTTAGCAATACCAAAATCTGAATGTGAAAGAACAGAAAATAGAAGGAGAAAAGCTAAGAGGCTCAAGTAGGCTATGAAAGCAAGCTTCTAGCTCACAACTAGCCTTACAAGCCCTTGAGATAACCTGCAACTATTGAAGCAAACTATGAGATAGGAGCAAATGTGAGTGAAATAGACAAATAACATAAACTAATTTACATCATCAACTATTCAACTCACTTAGATCAACAACTACACTATTGCAAAACCTACCCAAACAAACTAGTTTACTTAGGAAATCTACTCAATATCTCATAATATGCTCAAGGAAACAATATCACCTCAAATAAATAGAAGCAACAAGACAAATCTTTGTTACTTCAAAGTCCTCCAAAGCCTTTTTCATTAACCAAGTAGGAAGTTGCAGCAACTAATTGCTACAAGTTTCTCTCCAAAAAAAGAGCAAGAGTGAGTGAAAGCAAGATGGAAAGATGAAAGGAGTGAGGACAGAATTTGGTAGCATAACAATAGCTCAAGAGATGGTGAAAAAATGAGGGTGAGAGGGCCTTCATTTATACTTGGAGAGGCAAAGTGACCCCTCTTGGATGAAATCCAAGTGTCAAATACCAAGCACAAGAGAGAATCCCAAGGAGAGGGGTGCACCACTTAAGGTTTTGGCATGGATTGGTGAGGTGGAATGAGTGGGAGGGTGTGGGCCATAGCTAAATGGTGAGGTGGAAGGCTAGGAAGGGCACACTCATGGAGAAAGGGCCCCACACCACATAAAAATTGCTTTTCAAAGGTTTTCTCAAGAGGGGGGCCGTAAATCCCCTAGGGGGGCGTATGGGTTCAAGTGAGTTATGAGTGTAAGGGGTGTGTAAAGGTTAGAAGGGGGTTTGGGTAGGTTAGGAATGTGTTTACTCATCATCTTTGACTTTTACCTTACTCAATTTGCTCATAATTACAAAAAATGACATTTTTGCTATGTCATGACTAGCAATTAAAGTTGTTGTTTTGACTGACTAAGACTCCCTATGGACAAACACCTAGCAAAAGTTGTCCAATTGAGTTGAAACTTGGTCCAAGGGTGTAGGGGGTCTCATTCCATTTCTTTTGAGCACAAATACCCCTAGCAAAAACCCAAGGACCTAGCTTTTTACATTTTTTATCAAAAATAATTAACTAAATTACCCAACCTTAGACAAATTGAAATAATTAAAAAAAGCCTATCTAGACTCGACGAAATTCCGCGAAACTTTGAGAGATGTCTTACATGGTTATTTACATCATTCCTAAACACTAGCTACCAGAGGACAAAACCATTAGAACGCCTTTCACCACTTTGGAAGAATTATTTGTGGGAGTGAAAAACTCAAGAGAAATTAATAAGGCTGGTTAGGCCAAATTAATAACCTGAGGAAAAAAAACACTCAGTGAAAAAACCTCTCCTGATGAAGAAATCCTAAGGTAACTGACCTAACTATGATCCATGCAGACCTATTCCATTATTATCCCATGTAGGGGAGTAGAAATTCCAATTACAAAAATACATGCTGAAGGCCAAAAAATGCCTTGTAGAACCAGGAAGTCTCTGACTTGGTAGCATTTGATGATGCATATATTCATGGTACATGGAGTTGACCCCCTAGTTGAATAGGCAGTCAATAGATAGAAAGACTCATGTCTGCAGGTTGAAGAAAGCTTTGTACGGGTTCAAGCAATCTCCTAGAGCTTGGTATGGCAGAATTGATAGTTTCCTGACAAGCTTGGGCTTTACCCAGAGTAAAGCTGATCCTAAGATTTACTTCAAGGTTATAATTGATGAGCCAGTTATATTGCTACTATATGTGGATGATTTATTCTTGACAGGAGAAGAAAAGCTCATCACAGATTGCAAGAAGAAGCTCGCTGCAGAGTTTAAAATGAAAGACCTAGGCCCGATGCATTATTTCTTAGGTCTTGAAGTTTGGCAGAGCCCAAAGAAGATCTTCCTTAACCAAGGGAAGTATGTAGTTAAAATACTGAAAAGATTTGACATGTTGGAATGTAAAGCCATGAACACACCCATGGAAACAAATTTGAAGCTCCTAGTTGATACTTCGTCAGAGTTGGTTGATGCTACTCTATACAAAAAAATTATTGGATTGTTGATGTATCTGACGAATACCATGCCAGATATATGCTTTGTTGTGAACACCTTGAGTCAGTATCTGGTGGAGCCTAGACGTGTTCACCTTGTAGCTGCAAAGCATGTGATGAGATACCTTAAGGGTACGTTGGATTATGGTCTCTGTTATACTAGAGATCATGACTTCAGACTGTATGGTTATACTGATTCAGATTGGGCTGGAAGTGCTTCAGACAGAAAGAGCACTTCAGGATGTTGTTTCAGTTTGGGGTCAGCCATGACTTCATGGAAAAACAGGAAGCAATCCAGTATTGCTCTCAGAACGACAAAAGAAGAGTACATTGCAACATGTTTCGCCAGTTGTGAAGCCATATGGCTTCGGAAGTTGTTGACAGGTTTGTTTTATCTCGAAATGGAAGCCACCATGATTCTATGTGATAACCAGAGTTGTATAAAGATGATGGAGAACCTAGTGTTCCATGATAAGTCGAACCTAGTGTTCCATGATAAGTCGAAGCACATAGAGATCCGGTACCACTACATTCGTGATATGGTGCAGAGGGGAGCTGTAAAGCTCCAATATGTTGGCACAGATGAGCAGGTTGCAAATGTGTTGACCAAGCCTCTGTCTCGTGTGAAGTTTGAGTACTTCTGAGACAAGCTTGGTGTAGTCCGAAAGGACCTCCCTCGAAAGGGGGAGTGATGTTGATGATACTATGGTATCTTGACCAACAACGGGTAGCTCCGTTAGGATTTTATATCCTAGGAGATTGATCATCCTTGGGCAGATCCTGAAGGTCCGGTAAGGACGGTTTGTCAGAGTACCTGTGCATGTATATGCCAGCTGTGGTCTGTAGTGCTAGCTCCATTAGGATTTTATATCCTAGGGAATCTTATGATTCCTGGGCAGATCTCGAAGGTCTGGTAAGGACAGTCTGTCAGAGTATCGTGTGGTAGCTTGTTAGGATTTTATATCCAAGGGAATTATGATTCCTGGGCAGATCTCGAAGGTCTGGTAAGGATGGTCTGTCAGAGTAGCACGTGGTAGCTTGTTAGGCTTTTATATCCTAGGGAATCTTATGATTCTTGGGCAGATCCTGAAGGTCTGGTAAGGACGGTCTGTCAGAGTACCACAAATGTTGTTGTTGATGCACCTGCCTCATTCTGTTGCCACATGTTGATGATGTTGTTGTTCCATCTTAGTGCTGTTGATGATGTTATTCCAACTTCGTGCTGTTGATGAGGTTGTTTCAACTTTGTGTTGTCGATGATGTTGTTTCAACTTCGTTCTATTGATGTTGATGTTTCAACTTCATGCTGCTGATGATGATGATGATGTTACTCCAGCTCTATGCTGAAAACAATGATGATATTGATGATGAGAAAAACTTCCAATGATTTATAGATGTGCCAATCAGTGTTCTAGATGTTGATGATGATGCTTTCCTCTCCTTCTCTTGATGATGTTGTATTGGGTCATGTCAGTAGAATACCCTTCTTGTTAAGGGGGAGTGTTGAAATATTGTAACTTCGAAGAATATTCTAATTACATATGAGTTATTAGTTTATAGATCAAATCCCCTTTTGCAGATTGATCAAGTCGGGCCTTGTATAAGATCAAATCCCCTTTTGTGGTTTGGTCAAAGTTAGAACTGATGGAGGTGGTGAATACACCTTTTGTAATTTTTACAGATTTTGTAAAGCACATGCAGTAATTGTTGAAATTTTCCTGAATGGAGTTTGAATGCAAAAAATAAAACCTCACCTCTTGACTATAGGTTTCTTGGATATTAACCCTGTGAATTTTCAGCCTTAGGGTTGTTATGAAATTGAGTATAAAACGAGAATGGAAAGAGGACAATATTTCACTTTCTAACAGCCCAATCTTCTAGGCAATCCAAGGAGAAAAGATACCAAACAGTCTGGATAAGTTTCAGCCCTCCAGGGAAACTTATCCCACATAAACGAGATCTGAAAATTCACTTTTACAGTAGTTAGAACAGCAGTAAAACAACAGATATAGCATCCGAAAAACAACTCTTGAATTCTTCAGTGATGATGTGAAATCACTCAACAAATTGTCCTTTTCCTTATGTCAAATCATCAAGACATATATAGCTGTAAATAACAATACATGAAGAACATATATGGCTAAAAATCAAATCTGGAAATTGCACAAGTTTTGGTAGCTGAAAACTTGATTAATATGCTCAAGACAAAGTTCATGTACATACCATAGCTTTCTCTCAAGGATAGTACAAACCACCAACTCTCCAAATCCCTAGCTAGGGAAAACAATGAAAACCCTAGATCAACCAAGGAGATACGACATGCAAGAATCACTCCAATAAGTCCTCCAAGGCAAGATGTCCTCTTCTCTTCTTCTCCACCAAATATACCCTAGGGTTTTATCACAAAACCCTAATCTCAAACCTCCAAGGTATAGACCCTAACTCTAGACTTCCAAGATACTCCAAGAAGATCAAGAAACCCTAGAGAGAGAGAGAGAAAGAGAGAGAGAGAGAGAAGACCAATGTGCACTCTTCTCTAGATCACATCTCAACACAAGAGTGAATACAAGATGATTATGAATATGATCATCTCCAACGTGGAGAGAGAGATAGAGAGATCAAGTACAAATGGAGAGAGAGAGAGAGAGAGAGAGAGAGAGAGAGAGAGAGAGAGAGAAGACTAGTGTGCACTCTTCTCTAGGTCACATCTCAACACGAGTGAATACAAGATGAGTATGAATATGATCATCTCCAATGTGTCCTCCACAAGAGTAAACCCTAGTCACAAGAGCAAACTCCAAACCAAGACATCCTCTTTCCCTTCTGTAACTTCTTCGGTTTCCTCATAAACCCTAGCAAATCACTCCATGAAGAGAAGTACGAAGAGAAGAGTAATGATAATGATGATTGAAAGGACCCTCTTCTTCCTCTCTATATGAGAGGTAAGGGAGGCCAACAATACATTGTGGGTGTAAGACTTTACAAGTCACCTACAACAAACACTTGTAGGCCTACACAAGTGAAGCACTCCACTCCAAAGTACACATGTCATGCTCTAGGGTGATGCCGTACACAATAAGGGTTCCAAGATGATGTCGCTACACAAGGTATGTCCACATCTCTCCATTACAAGCCTCCATAGACTCCATTGATCCTCCTAAGCAATGTACTCCACTGGGTCAACTACCCCTAACAAGAACACTATTGTAGTCCAGGTGTACCTGAGCCAACTCCAAGCTTCCAAATAGGAATCCAAGCTATCCCATGCTATCTAGGGCTTGATGCCCTACTCTAGGATGCACAACACTCCTCCCAAGTAGGGCATTCTCCAAGCAAGTGAACCTCTTCATGTGGCCACAATGAAGGGCATCCACCAAACTGTCAAGAGAACTCCAATGCCTAAGGGAAGAATGCCAAGCCAACACCTAATTGGGGTCAAGCAATCACTGAGAAAGTTGTCTCCACCATGCAAATCCATCACAGACCATCTCCCATGTGTCAATCCAACTTGAACCATCTAAGGGATGAACATACACTATATACCCCAAATTTCATGAAGCACCCCAAACATGGTGTAAACACTTTCAGAGTAACCCCAAAACCTAACAGTGATAAGGTGGCAAACTACAACCTACTCTCTGCAACAAATGGAACAATTGAGCGAAAAAATCACACTATGGTGGCTCTTTTTTTCATTTGGAGCATGAACAAAGGATTTACACCCAAACACTCTAAACTGTTGATTATCGGGACTTTCACCTGATCACACCTTCTTAGGGGTGTCCTCTTTGACTTCTTTGGTCGAAAATTTGTTCAATATGCAAACAACTGCGTTGACAACTTCAGCCCAAGAATTATTGCACAATCCTTTGCCTTTCAGCATACACCTAGCCATTTTGACTATGGTTACAAATTTTTTCTCAACTACTCCATTTTGTTGATGTATTTAGCATCAGATAGGTACTTCCACATAGGCTTGGTGTCTAGCATGTGGAAGTTGTCCATAGTGTCTCTCAAAACCTTAGGAAGTTCACTTTATGAGTCAATTATTAAAGTGAATGTACTTTTGCAATAAAGTGAGTTTAATTTAATTAATTGCCTAAGTATTTGGCATTAGTAATTAAATTAAATCCTAGCCGTTAGATCTAAATTGAAGGGGAGATCTAATCTCAACCCTTGATCACTTTGGAGGAGATCTAGGGTTTTGGACTTAGGGATTAACTCAACATTATAAAAGGTAGCCTAGGGTTTTGGACTTAGGGATTCACTCAACATTATAAAAGGCAGACTAGGCTGAGCGGGTGCTAAGACGTAACGACAAAGCTACGACAGATGTGGAGAAGACCAGTTGCGTGGGAAGAAGATCTGTATGTGGAGCTGTGACTGGGAGTGGCTCAGGCTAGTGCATAAGTAACAACTGCAGGAGTTAGTCGTTGAAGAGAGCAACAATCGTCGTCTAGTAGATTGGCGGTTGCAGAAGGTCTGCGTGGGTACAACCGCCAACAATTGTACGGGCCGACTGAGATCGCGTGGACGCTGGCAGTGGATCCGAAGGCTGGGTAGAGAGTGTGGGTAGGCGGCTGCCAAACACAACAGATCGCGTGGACAGGGATTGGGCGCAAAGCTGGGTGACGACTGGAGCAACCGAGGGCTAAGGTAAAGGTCGAGTAACAAAGGAATTAGCTGCATGCGGGCACAACCAACGACCAAACAGGGCCACAGAGCTGCCCAACAACAGACCGCAGGGTGTAGTAGGGAAGATTTCTAGGAAACCCTGGGCAGTGGGCAGAGATAGCTGGGAAACGCCCAGAAAGGACTCGGGCAACTTAGAGAAGTACTCGGGCAGCATGTCTCGGGCAGGGATCTGGGTAACCAGTAAAGGTCTTCGAAGCAGGGTCCGAGCAAGATGACAGGGATAAATTTCGTGTCAGAGGGAGCAACTTGTTATCCCCATTTTGTGGATAACTAAGGAGATTATGTCTCGAGGCCCTCATGTTGCAGATATGGAGTGTCGAGAAGACTACATGGCTAGCAATACCCTTTTGCACAGTTGGAAACCCCTCTCACCACCACAAATGGTCACATATTTCCAGATGGCATCCACCACATCAACTGGCTTCCGGAAGGCAGTGGGCCTTGCTCCATGAGGTGCAAGTTAGTATTATGGTGAGCATCATTTCAATATTTAAGCCATTTGAGTATGTTGTATCTTAGATTGCTCTAGATTTCATGACATATGCTTGGACATTATGCCTTTTTCCCTACTTCACCTTGGTGGTTGACATTGTGCCCTAGTAAGTGGTCTTTATTGGGGATGGGTTTGCTACTAGGAACTCCCTTAAAGAACCATCGTACTGTTCCCGACCATGCTTACCACTTACCATCATTGTTCCCCTCCATTTCCTTATCTCTTGGGATTTTAGGGTGTATTGACCCAAGAAGGGGTTGTCCCTCATTCTATAGGAAGAAGGGGCTGAAGGCCTAGAGGGATTGATGTTGGGTAAAAGATAAAAGCCTTGTATGAAACTTCTAGATGCTTTGCCCAGGGATCACCCAAGAAAGCAATGAAACACTTATCTTTGAGTAAAGGGGACCCACAATATAATAAAGAATGCTTAAAAGGTTAGTTTAAGGATAGGAGGTCTCATCGCGAGCCGACCTATCATGTCCATGAATATCTAGTGGTATGACATTGCCATCATCTGGTCACCAAACCAGGGTATTGACTCTTAGTTGCATGGTCAAGAGAAAGGGGGTCTCATCACAAGCCAACCTTCTCATTTCCACTAGGTGTTTGTGGGTGACATTGCCATTATCTGGACACCACGCCAGGGCAGTGACCTTCAACATTTCCTTAAAATTATGAAAGAATAAAAGAATGGCAAATAACGGGCTTGGAAAAAGTGCATTGTAGACGAAGGTACCGCACACCCTCTACAAAGGCACCCATGAGTGAGATACTACGACCCCTTATATGCCATGAGCCCTATGCCCATTGAGTCTTGACCCCAACCATTTCACCCACCTTACATGGCTTAGAGAGGGATCTCTTGGAAACTCTCCTAGACCTAAGGCAAGAACTACCCAATAGGACACCTCATCAATCCTACCATATTCAAGCTTGACAAGTCGCATAGTGTCTTTGAGCAATTAACTGTTTGATATAGTGATCTTTGATGCACATGCTTGGGTGGCTCATTTATTGATTGGATTCACTTATCATGATGTTATGACTTGATATCCTTGGAGGGCGTGCTCATTTGTCTTTGCAGGACCTAGTGGGTGGACAGTTTTGGGAGAAGTCTAGCTTGGGATTCCATGGGGCTGCAAGCCCACAAGTTGGATGCCAAGGGTCCACATGACGGATCACAGAGATGAAGTATTTAAGACCTAGAAGATGATGTGAAAGACCTAGCTCAACCCTCACATGCCAAACAATTTTCCCAGGAGGGGCAAAATGTCTTCTTTTTTGAGCTTGACGTCATATTTGGGGGCTAGGGTTTGGTGGTGGTGTTGCCACTCATTGACACATGGACGTTTTGAGGAGGATGAGACCTTGGCCATAAGAAGATTGCATAGATACTTGACATGTGGCCTTTGGAAGCCTACCATAGCTTCTCCAACACCAACGACTTGTCCCAAGTGGAAAAACATCCCCTAAAGGGGTGACGTCCATGTAAATTAGGGTTTTATTTGTGCAAAAGTAAAATTTCAAATGAATTGTTTAATATTACCTTGTTAAAGGGGGTAAGATTAGGGTTGTTGACCCCTAGTCTTGTGGTTTACCCCTTCATATGTGGACAAGTCACCTTGGTGACAATTTGTATAAATAAGAGATCATAAGATCTCATTTGGACATAACTCTCCCTCTTGTGAGAGGCTCTTGGACTGAAATTTTCGCTACACTTGGCTTCTTTTGTCTCTTGTGCACTTGTTTATGGCTATCTTGATGAATGGTTGATGAAAGAGTGAGGTGCTAGCCTTGGATGAATGGTTTCTAGCTTTTATGGTGGATTGTCTTAGCATCTTTCTTGATTTTGGTATGGTCTTTTACTCTTATGCTATAATTTTTTCAAGTCAAGGATTGTTGTGCTAGGAGCTAAATGGGAAGTAAGAGCATTTACACCCCCACTCTAGTCTCCATCATTTATTGCTTAAAGTTCATTGATGTTGCAAGGGTTTGTTTGATGAAGTAAGAGGATTTACACCCCTCATTCTCAAACCCTAACTAGAGATACTTGCCTTGGGAAGTAAGAGGATTTACACCCCCAAGGAGGTAGCATCTCTAATTCATTTATTTCACTCCATTAACCCAATATTAAAGGCACTAGTCATTTATTTTTTGTATTGGAGATATAAAATCATTACCTTGGGAAACGTAAAATTTTGTTTTTTGAAAGATCTCTTGCTTGGAGTTGGTTTGCCACATTGAGAGGAGTCTTCCCCTACTAGGGCATCCCCTCTCTCCCACTACTTTAATTTCTGTTACAAACTTTAACCTACAGCCATTAAGGCTGCATAATCCTAGCTACTGATTCAACCTTAACTCCTAAACTAACCCTAGACTTGCTCCTAAATTTTGCACACTAACTCTACTAACTAGGGCACACTTTTTGGGCTAGTTCTTGACACTTTTCCATGGTTGATTTTGCTGCTGCATGCCATTGAATGCTACAGCAATAAGGCTGCAATTTTCTGCAGAAAACACATGTAACAACTTTCTTTATTCAGCCTCAAAGTGCCATTTTTCATTCATAATTGATTGCCATATTCGTTGATAATATTGTTCATTGATCTTATGCTTTACATGCTGATTTGAACTGTCATATACTACTGCAAATTAGGGACAGCAAGCTTAACTTGCTGATCCACACTAACATATATCATTGCAAGTTGGATTTTCTTATGTCTCGGGCAGGTACAATCATCCGGAGAAGTACTACACCTTTGGGGAAACAATCACTTGACTTACAAGGCATCTCTTTCCACTTCTCATTCCACTTAGACTTGACTTCTAGGGGTTCCACTTCCATATCCATTCATCTACGTCTCATTCCCCCTAGGGTCACCGGGATTGCCTCCCTAGAGTGACCTAGTCATCCTTGAAGTGCGGGACCTACATTGAGGTGACATTGGGTGTAGGATTCCCAAGTTGTAGCACTTGCTTTTGTGGTTGGGTTGGGCTTTGCCCAACCTACAACTTGTGCTATAACACAACCAATTGGGTGGATTGGAGAGAATCCATGGTAGCGGACATGATAGTGAAGAGAGAACCACCTTCGGGGGTGGTGGAAGTACCTTCCTCGCTAAGAGGGAGTGTTGATGTATTTAGCATAAAACATGTACTTCTACATAGACTTGGTGTCTAGCATGTGGAAGTTGTCCATAATGCCTTTCATAACCTTAGGAAGTTCACTTTATGAGTCAATTATTAAAGTGAATGTACTTTTTTAATAAAGTGAGTTTAATTTAATTAAATGCCCAAGTATTTGGCAGTAGTAATTAAATTAAATCCTAGCCTTTAGATCTACAGTGAAGGGCAGATCTAATCTCATCCCTTGTTCACTTTAGAGGAGATCTAGGGTTTTGGACTTGGGGATTAACTCAACATTATAAAAATGCAACCTAGGTGAGAGGTTGAGACACACAGAGAGTACATAGGAGCAAAGAGGGTTTTTTTGCTCATGTGCTTGTGTCACACACAGAGTGAGGAGATATAATTGATTGGGTGAAGAGCTTTTCATCCAAGTGTGAGTGGGTAGGGCCAAGGAAAGGATCAAAGGGGCAGCAAGGGAGATTGCAGCTAGGTGGGCTAGGCTATTTGCTAATTGTATTTCTTTGATGGGCCATTATCCCAGGACAGGAGCCTAGGATTTTAATTAATAAAATCAAACTCAGATTTGGTTTTGCCTTCGGGGTTTTTCCAGGGGTGTTTACCCAGATATCTTGTTCAATGTGATTGGTTTATGTTTTTATGCTTCTGCTAATGTTTGGTTAATAACCTAAGTTGTGCATTTAGTTAATAAAGCGATTTTATTGGAACTAAAAACCAGGTGTTAGGTTCAGATAAATTAACACATTTTGTTGTAGAGTATAGTCTGCAGTTTTCTTTTTTATTACTCCATGTGCTTGACAATAGTTATAAAAATTGCTGGAGGTTTATTTGCCACCTTCATCAGTTCTAAGAACTCTTGAATTTTCTACCTGATTGGACTTCTACCTCAGTTTTAAACTAGGTTTATACTTCTTGTTAATATTCAATGACCCAGTTATGTCTCTTGAAGAGAAGGAATCTGCTTGGTCTAAGGTGCTCAAATCCTTCCATTTATAGACGACTTTCTTAGGAATCTACCTTCAAGTATAGGAATGGAACTAAGAGAGCTCGAGGCAATGTGAAAACACCAGATATTGCAACTGCTAAGATCCCAACCATGTTTGAAGCCCTAAAAATCCTAACTCAAGTGAAAAGGAACTACTTGCCATGCTTTCCATATTTTCTTTAGAACAGGAGATGCCTAGATCACGAAATCTAAGACATTGCACATAACATCCATCTAGGGAAAGGGCCATTTGATCCCAAAATTATTCTTAGGTAAAAGGATTCGGTGTCTTATTAAAATTTGCAAAGCAATGTTCACACTGATGGATCTGACAATTCATTTAGAAGACAACACTGTAATATCCTAGATCTGGCTAGTCTAGGAAATGCTGCTAATTTGATATGTCTACTATCTGATCGGATACACTAGGGGTTTCTGAATGCATTTCAACTGAGTGTTTTTACATGCTTGGTGTAGATGATTAATTGTTTATAGCATATAAATGAGCATACAAATAGTAAATGAGACAAAAGGCTCTAAACCATATATTATGATATCTCTGCGGAGTACAATGCCGAATGCGACTGAATAAAATAAATCACTCGGCTAGATCAATGACAAAAGGATCTTAGCAGGAATACAATAAGCAAACTAAAACAATAATACCCAATACTAGAAGAAGGCTGCAAGATCAATGGATATGAGATGTAAGATCTGCTGCAAGCTACGACAATTCATACGACAACTGCTGCAAGACTGGATAGTTCGCCTTGGTAGCTAAACCCCTCGGATATGCCTGGAAATTGTCCCAAACAATGTGCCTTGCTCTCTCTCTCTCAGTCCTGATGACTGACCTGCTGACAATCGACCCTCTGTTGATATGTCCGGTTCTTGGATGGATCCCCCTGGGGAAATGCGCCCCCTCTGCTACTGGAAACTACGCCCTAGTGATTCTCCCATCGGAATCGGCTGATAAGGGTCTCAAACTGAGCGCCCTAGGCTACTGTGAAATGGGTCGGAAGGATTTCTCTAGATCTGATCTGATGATCACTCAGGAACCCCAAATGTGTCCTCCCCAACTGCCGCACCCTCAACGACTGGAAAATGCGCCCTAGATGATTTCTCCGTCGGAATCTGACGAGAAACCGGGCAATAGATGTGCCTTGCCTTCCTCTCAACTGGGTTGGAAGGGAATCCCTGGATTCTCCCTGGATGGGACAAGTTGACTCACTAAACCTCCTCAGAAGTTGTGCCCTCACCTTGAACCCTCACTCTGAATAAGTGCACCCTTCTTGCTGCAACCTGTGTAACTGTTGCTGAAGACTGATGGAAGATCTGTGTGATCTCCCCGATGACTTGGGTGTGTCTCTCAACACCGAAATCAACCACTAGGTGTGTTCCTCCTGGAATCCACTGAGCTCTCTCTCCTGAGATGCGCCTCTCTCCTCAATGACAAGTCAAAATCTTCATAACCCGAATTAGGTTGCTTTACCCTTCCTTTATAGCTTCCCGAAACCCTAATTTGCTGTTGATCTATTTTTAGCTTATCTGTTCTATATTTAGCTCACTTTGACTTAAAAGCGCTTTTAGTCACTTTTAGGTCAATGTCACTTTCGAAAACACCCTACTGAAGTGACCTCTAGTAACCCTGTTTACCCCTGCATGGTCTTGGCTATAGTCTAACGGGGTTGTTTAGACCATTAAGCCTCCTCTCTGGAGCTCCTATTTGGAAAGGGACATTACAAACACCAACAACCCCTGGGTTTTAACATCAACAAGCTTCAAGCCACCACAATCCTTGTCCAATATGTGGAATCACAAGAAAGAAGTGGTAAACTGCATCTATCCACTACTTTCCCTAAAGAAAAGTTCTAAGGAATCTATCAAGCTTTTACTAATTGGAACATTTGGGAAACGAACAATAAGAGTAGCCTGCATCCCTGCTGCAAGAATAGTGCAAGGGAACATGATATTATCAGCTAAAGAGATGTTTCTATTATTATATTAACCCACTTCTGTCTCTTTTCCTCAATTTTAGTAAGCAACCACTCCTACTTTTTTTAGTAGACACAATAATTCCAAAGCATATCCTCAAGTAGCTCACTTTGACACCATATGGCATCCATTTCTAGTTTGTATTAATCTATTGTGGAACATCTTCACTTAATCTAGCTCCTAAAGTAGCAAAGAAAATATCTGAATAGCTTAAAATACCTGCCACTAACTGTAGAGTCAGTTCTCAACAAAAAGAAAAATTGTTAGCAAAATGGACATTGAGCAACTCATCATCATTCAGGAATGACACATGCCTGACATAATTATGAACTCTAGCTGCCTGAAGCAGATGACCTAGGGTGTTTCCCACTATCAAATAAAGTAGTTACTAGGGAGGCTAGGGTGCATCTCTAACAGATTGTTTTTTCAAGATGGATTAAAGAAGATAACTGTCCGCTAACTTGAACCTTTACTGATGCCTTGGATAAAAAAAGTTCTCAACAAAAAGAAAAATTGTTAGCAAAATGGACTTGAGCAACTCATCATCATTCAGGAATGACACATGCCTGACATAATTATGAACTCTAGCTGCCTGAAGCAGATGACCTAGGGTGTTTCCCACTATCAAATAAAGTAGTTACTAGGGAGGCTAGGGTGCATTTCTAATAGATTGTTTTTTCAAGATGGATTAAAGAAGATAACTGTCCGCTAACTTGAACCTTTACTGATGCCTTGGATAAAAAAAGTTCTCATGGTTGATCTGAATTCAGTTCCAAAGCCCAGCCAATGTAATATACTGAGAATGAAATCTCACTCTATTCTATCATAGGCTATGTTAAAGTCACTCTTCAAGAAAAGCCTTCTGCCCTGGCATATCCCATTCAATGGCCTCCCAAGAAATGAGATTATCCAGAATGAATCTACCTTTAACAAAAATTGTATGCTAAGCTTTAACGGGTCGTGCAGCTACACTTTTTAGTCTTCTAGCCAAAACCTTAGCTAGCTCCAGTCACATCAATCAGAGTGATTAAATGCCAACCAGCTGTCATATTTCCATTGTAATCTTTAGGATGTGTTTGATGATTCCAACATTGGTTTAATCCCCAGGTGATTGGAAGCTAGAGTCTCCTCAAACATCTGTAAAAGGTCCAAGCCGTTAGTGTTGTACTTCATCTTATAGAATTCAACAAGGAAACCATCCTCACATGCAGACTTACCTTCATAAACCAAATGACATCTTTTTTTACCTCCAAAGATAACAAACTATATAGTAGTTTTGCTTCCAAAGAAGGAACTGCAAGCCAATACGTCTCTCTGGTAGAACACCTATCATCACTTGTTAGAGAAGATGCAATCCTCAGGAAATGCTCCTGAAAGTCATATCTGGTCTCCTTTGAGAGGAGATGCCCGAAGAACTCTTTTGGCATTAACATTGAGTCCCATTGACTCATTTTGGTCATTAGTGGACACAATATAATATATTATTTCTTTTATTTCTTTGAGTCTTATGTAAAGCAGCCATCCTTTAACTGAAGGGTAGTAATTCTCTTGGTAGAGTGCTTTGTCTAGAGGTAATCAAAGAAAAAATTGACGGATCATCTCTTGCTTCTACCCAAGACAGTTCGGCCGGCCCTATTTCTAACTCTTCTAATTTTGTATTCCATCTTGTACAAAGTGTACTCCAATTCAGCCACTTCCTCCTTCAAGGACGAGTTGTAGTAACCTTCATCAACTGCAAATTCTTTTGAAACTGAGCTAACATCTAAGATGTTAAGTTTGATCTGTCTTGCTATCAATGCCCTCCAGCCCCTAAAAAATTGCACTGTCCTGTGAATGGGGCTGCCTCCCACCACAAAATCCGCCCATCCTTATGAAAGGGTTTTGGGATAAGCTTCCAAACTACAACTATGGCTCCTTTGCAATCCTCTAAGGCTAAATCAGAGACATGGTGTTTGACCAAGGTTTTGGATCTCCTGGTCTTTTGAAACCTTGAAACAAGTCACACTAGGAAGGTGATCTGTACCAATCACCTTAGGGAGAACTTCAACCCTTCTGTTAGGAGAGCTAGAATATTGACATTTGTACTATATATTTCTTCAATTAGCACAAGCAAAGGTGTCCTATCCCCGTGCATGCTCCACAAATTTGTCTTTTAGAAGCTCAATAAAAATATTATGAATAATAAAAAAATAATATAAGATGGTACTGATGCAGGTTCAAAATAATATTAAGAATTACTAATAAGTTACCTGCTTCTTTGTTGTACTGGTGGACCCAATAAAAGAGGAAAGGTTCTAAAAGAATAAAAACATGTGGTAAGATAAGCAGTTATATCCACTAGAGGACAAACCCCGGGCAGCAGTAGTAGATCTTTCTACTTCAGCTTTCCAGAAGGCAGTGAGACGAGATTCATTATTGGATATGTTTGGTACAATTTTGTCAACCTGATGTAGAAACTGAGGATTGCATTGGTATTATTTGAAGTTTTTTTTTTCTTTTTAATTACTTTCTATAAATAATAATATTGAAATTTGAACACCATTTTGTTATGTAACCCATGAAGGGCATACAATTTAGGTCCAGTAGTTTACACTCTATCTCCCGCGGAATTTGAACCATTGATAACTTAGTGAAAGCAGATGGTTTTCCCATTTGGAAACACGTGCACTGTAGTTTGAAATAATGCTCACCATATTGACTGTCATCATGGAAGCTGCTTAAAGTGACATAGTAAAATGATCATGTTGACTACAGTGATTCATGTCAATTGTGTCCATATTTCAATTTCAGCAGATATATGCAGCAGTTTGAGTTAAATGCTTTTTCTTCTTTTTGAAATATAGTTTTCCTTCCCAAAATAAGATTTGGATTTGATGCAGGGGCATTTTCCTAAAAATGCAAGCACGTTCTGTGGTCATTAAGAAGGCTTAGAGAAAAGTTTCTTTGTTGGGAAAAATGACTTTTCTCATTCCGGTGAGATATAAGGATGGACAAATTTGGACAAATTTGCCATTTTGGAATCTTTGTTTCCTTATTTTAAGGATTTCTTCATTCAGTAATTTCATGTTTTGAATCTTTTTTCAATTTATTTCTAAATTGTAAAAAAAAGTAAGGGGCAAGAATGATAATATTAACTGTTGAAGAACGTGTAGTGTAAACTTCCTTTTGCTTTTGGTTTGAATCTTAGCACATTTTCATCTTTTTTCCAGTCTTTTTTATCTATGAAGAAACTTTATCATTGTAAATTATATATGTTTTTGACATAATATTTACAGTGACAGAACTGAACATGGATAAAATATACATTATAAAAGAAACTTAAATTTTAGACAAAGAAAAGACAATCTAATCAAACATTGGACAGATTTAAATACACATAAAGCACAAAATAAACTCAATAGAGAAAATTCATTAAACGAAGGAGATTAAGGGAAAATATCTGTGATCTGAGCATCTTTAAAAAAATAGAAAAAATAATTAAGGGAACAAATAATATTCTAAAAGTATAATAAATTGCGTAAAACAAAATCATTTCAGAGAGAAGAATGCTAGCAAAGACAGATTTGGTTACAAAGTGAGACAAACAGGTTTAGGGCATCTAAGCGATTTTTATCTAGATCACAACGAACAAATGATCTGTTTACACTATCCCAATTGATCAGCTGGAATAATACAACACTAAATGCTTAAACCAAAATTAGAAAAGTGGAAATACTAGGTTAAAATGAAAGAAGCATGGTTTCTTAGGATAGAAACAAAATTTGGCATCTTGATTAGCCCTCATGTGATGATAATTTTTTTTTTTTTTTTTACCTACATAATTATTTTTGGAATATGCATGTTTCTTAGAACATTGCTTCCTTGTAGTTATTAGGACTTGTAAGCAAACGAGAAATAGAAGTTAAGACAATGGTTTTGGGTGTCAATTCTAGATAAGCATTTAATTCTATTCCAAATGATATGTCTCCATGGCTTTACATGTGGTGTTACATATTTGAAGGGTTGATAAATTGCATTTTTTTCCTTTGTGCTTATACTGCCTAAACGGAAAATGGATGCAATACACACTTCCAGTCTTATGGTATGGTGATTATGATAAGCATTTCTAACGTAGCCTTATAAGAGTTATATGAAAGTGAATCCTATAATCTATGCTAACTATCATTGGAGGGCAGTGATTGAAATCGAGTCATGGTTAAAATTGTGTACTTGGATCTTCTATAATACATGTGTAACTGCAGCAATCAGTGCCACAATTGATACTGCTTGTAACTGCAATTTATGTTATAATTTTGTACTCACACCGAGTGGTACAGAAGATAAATAATGACTTCCAAATTTGTAAAAATGTAGCTTGTTGGGATTTAGCATAGGATTCTATATTCATTCTTATTTTCATTGTTTATTCAAAAGATCATAAATTGTATGATGTTTGATAAAAATGTTGCAATGGAACTTGTAAATCCATGATCATATATTTGCAAAATGTCCATGATGATCTTTTTTGGTGACAAAGGCCATTTTGAGAGTCAATTTATCAAAGACGAGCAGTAATGGAATGAGAAAATATTGGCTAAGAGGAATTATTCAAAAACCTATATATTTGAGTTATCCAAAACTCATAAAGTAGTATGTTATCTCCACATTCCTTAATTGGCAAGGTAATGAATGATGCAAATACCACAAGGCAAGAAATGTTTTTGGAACTCTTTTGAAACCTACTCTTTAGTCATTTTTTTTTCTGATTTATCTGAGCAAAGGAAAAAATATATTAATAGAAAAATCAATACAATTTTAAACATTGGATGCTTACATGCCCATACACATTTAAAAGCTAGGTAGGAAGCACAAGGTTGATACATTATAAAAAATCTATGCTTAAGCCATAACCAAAATCTATTTTACTAGTAAAATAAAAACTAGACTCATCCAAATTCATTTTACTCCTATTATTGCATTGTAATCTCTGTCTTGACTATATGCAATGGTACACAACTCACTGAGTAATATCATCAATTGCTAGTGGAGTAGCCACTTTGTAGAGATGTACAAGTTCATAAGTAATAGAAAGGGTGCTTCTTCCTTTGTAAGCATTCATGGACTTTGTTACATGACATCCTTGGACCACAAAAAAACACTCCAAAATTTGAAGGCTATTGAACCTTTTCCATTAACTTGCACCTTATTATCGATAAAGCAATTGACTATGTAACTCTCTTTGATAGCGATCCTTTATGCACAATATTCAGATTTTCTATGATGAAGTTCTCAACCTCACTCTAAAACCATTTGCAATAGGCACAATTTGCCATCTTGACATGCTTTGTGCTCCTCCTCTGTATGAATAGAGTAATGCTTATCATCATAGAGTTCTAGAATTCTCCCCTCAAGTTGAAACTTACCCATGTTGACATGAAAGGCCCTCTCTTGTTATATATTAGAGGGTCTTCATCATAAAACAAGTCCTCTCATAGCTTGATAAAATGTAGTTTGATGGAGCACTCCCTATGTGGCATGCTAAAGACATAGGGCAAGGTATTGATTTAGAGATACACCATTGTGGGGCCATCTTGTCAATAGTTCATACTATTTAATGCATCTTATATTAATTAATGTGTGTTGCATCCACATCAATATGTATAATTGTGATTAAACATGGTGTTCAAAGTGCTATTTCATATACAATTCAATCTTATTTTGAAGAATTGAATTATTACCTTCTTGGCTCTTGCTCACATACTAAAATCAACGCACCTAGTTTCATGAATTTCAAAAGCATTATTTGAGTTAGCTAGAATGTCACTATCATTAGATAGTATTCTATTGGAAAATTGGTTGATATCTCACTCAAATATTTTGGGCTTGATACCCTAGACAAAGACTATTGTCTACTTTGTTGATGATCTAGTCTTAAGATTTTTTAGGTCTTCATCTAATTGGGCATGGTGTTTCCAAATTCCACCAACTTCTTTGCGTAGTGATTTGCAAGTCAATGGTCACACAGATGATGCCAACATAAGCCAATAATCACATGCACAATCAAAACTAGAAATATAGTGTTAGAGGGAAGATATACTCTTATTGATATACTTGAACATATTACGTGCATTTACAATTCTCTCAAGGATCTATCGACCCTCTAATTCTATGTTGATTGATCTAACTAATTTGGCTACCCTTCTAATATATATTCTAACTATTTCTCAATGTGGTTCTTCATCTTCGAATGCTCTGATTGTGAGTTGGTCTTTTCATTGTCCTTTTTCTCTTTAGTTTTCACATGCATCAATTCATATCCCTTCCACATTGTTTCCTTCATGTCAATCCACATGTTGTTTCTTAGCTCTATTTTCCATGCTCCTAAGCTCTTCTTACCTACCTCCATGCTTGTTTCCTTTAGCTCACCTATGAGTGTGTTAACTTCTTGTTCACTTGTTTTTTGACTTTGTCTCATCCTTGTCCTCATTATTCTTTGTCATGTTCACCTCTTTGAGCATTATTCCTCTAGATCCCTTCTGCAAAGACACACTTTGTTGTGCCTATGCTAACCTTTCATTATTTAAATGTACCCTTCATTTTGACTCAATTGCACATTGACCTCTTGACTTTGTATTTGTTCTTGGGACACACAATTCACACTTTTACTTATCTTTCTTGGGATTCTCTTGCATTACCTTCCCTTGCAACACAATCTTCACTTGGCCTTGCACTTATTCTCCACCATCCACATTGCCCTTTCCCTTGCTCAAATGTTGACACTTTATCTCTGAAATCATGCACTGTTTTAAAGTTGAACATTGGAAGGAACCATGCAATCAATGATCAATGATGAAAATCCACTGTTGCATATGAGATAGATTACCAATGTAGAAAATGGTAATCAAGGCCCTTGGCCTCTAAATCAAACCTCGAGAGAAAAGGTGTTGTGGTCGACAGGTGTAGATTTGTTGGAAAGGGCAATGATGATTCCATGTAAATTAACACAAGCCACGACAAATATTGATAGCTATAAGGTCTTGGACTTGACACAATGGGTATGTGACATAGGACCTCCCTTGAATAGAGCATAATTGATGCCTGACTTGGGTAGCAACTAGATGTTGATATTTTTAGACCCTAGAAAATATTTTTCGACTAGATGTTGATATGTAGTTTGGGAAGCAAAAAATGTAGAGGGTGTACTAGGATTAGAGAGATGATGCTAGATTAAAGGTAAGAGTGTGACCCGATGATCAATGGATGAACTCAAAAGGATGGGTAGATCTAGATTCAAGGGCCATTGTGATAAAGTGAGTGGGATGATGAGAGTTTGACTAAAGACACAATGAGCCTTGCAAATGGATGGGATGGGGTGTCAAAGTGTTGGTCCTCCGAACAAGTGCGACATTGATAACTCACTAAAATATTGAAGAGATGTAGTATGATGCAATAGATGGTGATAATGCAAAAAATTAATCTGCGCCCCCCCCGCCTTTTGTTTTTTTTGAAATTTTTTGATGCTTTTGGAATTTTGTGACTTTCCATTTTTGTTTTTGGGTTTTGTCTTTTATAAAGAGTAAAAAAACTAATGTTACATCACAACGTTGAGACACGTGCCATATGTGACTATATGGTTCCAAATGATGGGTAGGGGACATGATAGAAAATAGAAGCAAGAAGGGTTGGCACCTCGGGTGGGTCTCTTAAAAAAGGGTGGGGGATGGAAGTTTGAATATAGATGGAGCATCGACACATGGATGGGATGAAACACATGGGTTTATCATTGAGTGTGAAGTAGGGCATCAAACCAAAGTGGAACTACTTGAGAGTCCATTAGGTAAAGTTTTAACCACTGATTGAGAGAGAGATGAGACTCATTATGCAATCAAAGACTACAAGGAATTCCTACCATATTGATATGGCCAACATGGGTGCCAAAAAGCAGTGTGCTAAACTAGGGAAACCCATGTAAGGAAGAGTGGTACCATCTTACAAGTGTGGGAAAACTATTGATAGTGGTGGGATAATTAGGCAAGATGAGGTGGAACCAATTGAAAATTCAAAGGTGACAAAAGGTAAAATGTAGCATTTGCACAGTGCAAGCCTATACCTAGATGCAAGTGGAGAGAATATACTTGCAGTGGGACTTTCATAACATTAGACCCCCTTCATAAGGCATTCTTTTTCCAAAAATATTTTTTGAAAATAGTTTTTTTGCCATAACTTTTCACCTTGATCTTTGATTTGAACAATCCTTATAGTATTGGAAATATTTCATCCCAGGGATGCAACTTTCATGCGATACATTTTTTCTAATTATTAGTAGATTTGTACACGTTTTGAAAATAATGAAAATGAAATCTTTTGACACAAAAAATATCTTTTCGTATTTTTGGCATAACTTCTCATCTTGACATTTAAATTAAACACTCATTATACCATTGGAAAGCTCTTGATTGACGCCACAATTTTTTGGTTATACACTTTCTCTAATTCCCAACAAATTTGTACAACGTTTTATTTTTTTAATTCTTATTTTGAAAACTTGTATAAATCTATTGGGAATTAGAGAAAGTGCATAACATAAAAATTGTAGCATTCACCAAGAGATTTCCAATGGTATAATGAGCACTCAATTTTGAGGTTGAGGTGAAAGTTATGCCAAAAATACAAAAGATATTTATTTCCACATATGTTTTGTTTTGCAAATAATTTTCAATCTTTGCTGAATTAGCGAAAACCTATAACAAAAAAGTTATAGAGCTTTGTGTAATACCCCCAGGTTGTAAATGTACATATGATATATAGGCTGGTGAGAGAATATATTTTTGGGCCATAATGCCTGTGTGATATTAGGCCGAAAAGCGTGTATACTGGAAGGCTAGTGAGCATAGCAATGCAAATCGTAATCATAATCTGATATATTAGTAAAATACATCACGATTGCAGACCAAGTCAAACAAAGGGTATGGGGAGCTAGGACTCCATGAGAGGGAAAGGGGGCTAAGGGCTTGTGGAAAGGGGCTTAAGCCAAATATTAAATTAATCCTAAGTCATAGCCCAAGTCCTCATGTCATGATTTTATCCTAAGTTCTCATGTGGGGGGACGAGTTCCCAAGTGGTGGGGAAAGTAGTTCCTTGCTCACCACTTGTCAAAAAGGGAGCATGCATATATAAGCTTTGGTTTTAGTGGAAAAATCATTCATGTCATCCATTCTCATCATTCATGCTATCATTGTTACTTGCTCTGGAGTATGGGGTGTGAGCTAGTGAGCCACTGTAACCTTGTGACATTGTGAACCTTGTGAATTATAGGTGGATTTGGGTGTACAATTCTCCTTTGGATGCCTTGGGGAATGATGGAGCTTTGGAGAAATAATTGTTCAGGATAGGTTTCCCTAGGTGTGAGGTCTGGAGGGTGTCTGAAGACTCCAATATAGTAGTTGGAGCTCCTAGAGCCACAGATCTCTAAGGATTTCTAACCGGCTTGTGTTAGAGCCCTGGAAAGGAAGTGGGACATCCCAAGGGATTGTAGTGCAAAGAAGTGGGTACAGTTCCTTGGGTTGTACAAGCTGATGGGGAATGAGAGGCTGTAAGTTATAAGTTTTTTGGAGTTTGGTACCTTGGCCTAGTGATTGTTAGTGTTGACTGTGAAATCTTAGTTGGCTTAGGTAGCCTTTGCCCTGGTGGAGTCATAACTCCAACATGGGAGTGACCTGCTGTTGAGAGTGCTAAAAAAATAGTATCCATGGCTGGGTGGAATGTCTAAGTTCTACAACCAGTTGGTGATTTCATAAAAGAAAGTGTTATTTATGTTATGCACTTTATATGTTGTTTATTATGTGTAATCACGTGCTTAATTGTTAGTATGATGCACATTTATATTTCTGCATGTTATTATGTGTTATGCATTGAATTGCATGATGCTACTACCGCATATTTTTTCATATGCAGGGAATACTTCAGATTGTTATAAGATTAGAGTATAAGGTTATATGATCCTTTAGGAAGGTTGCAATTAATTGATTATTGGTGTCACAGAAATTATGAGCTAAGTAAAAGAAATTCTAAAAATTCCAGTATATGACAAAGGTTGAATTTCTGTGACATATGCCCATAAGTGAGTCTTTACAACGTGGTATCAAAGCGATCTACAACACTCAGGATGCATGGGCCAGAGCCAACATGCTAGAACATAAATTTGTAGAGGCAAAATTTTCAAAGAATGCCTGCAAATTATTTGATGAAAGTTTCTTTGAGAGATTGGAGAAATTTTCTGTAATTTTGGGAAAATTGAGCTCAAGGGTTAAAATCCCCAACTTTAACCTCTAGCTCAACGATCTTCAGCTTGCTATTGGTCAAAAGAATGAATGACCGAGCAACCATAGAAGAAATTGGGTGAAATTGGGCAAAAGCCCCAATTTCTGAGTAAAATCCGCTAAAAAATCAGTTTGGGGAGGTTGTGTTTTAGGTGTAGAGGTAGAATCGACATGCACAGATCTGAAATTGGCCATGGAAGCTTAATTACAAAGCTTCCATGGTGGTTGCGGAAGAAATTTCAAAATTAAGCATTTTTGAAAATTTGGGGATTTTCATAATTTTTTAGAAATAGGAGGTTTTTTCGTACATGGTGTCGTAGAGGCCATGTGTCAGGTGATGTGGATTTCCACGGTGGCAAGCTTGGGGGTCTGTAGTGCATGGTGGTAGGACCGAGGGGTGACGTAGGAGCCACACTAGACGAGGTGGTGGGCTCCAAAACCATAAGTGGTATAAGAACTTTTTAAAGTGGTTTAGAAAAGTTTCAAAATGCTTTGATTTGAATGAGATATTGACACATATGTGGAAGGTGGCTTGGTGGCATCAAATTTTTTTGTGCCATTAACATCCCTCCCATTAAAATTTCCGATATCATTCTCAACCATTGATCATCCTTCATTCTTTGTTGTTCGATCTAGGGAAGGAGCATGTTGCGTGACAGGAGGAAAAAGGTGTGTGATGGGACTCGCCCATCACTACGACCAATGGATGAGCACTAAATGGAGGCCCGACAGAGGAGGCGGGGCCTAGTCCCATCTATGGTTAGACCGGGTGCCATGTGGACATTCAGGTATGGGTGGGGCCCGAAAGAAAATAAAATAAAAAAATTGAGAAGGGCGACGAAGAAAGAAAAAGAGGAAGGAAGAGAGGAGGATGGTGATGGAGGATGACATGGCAGGGTGGCTAAGGGGGTAACATGGCATCACCTTAGGGTGCCAAGTGGACCCAGGGTGCTAGCTCAACAACCACGACAACAAGGATGACACATAGACAAAAGTTATTCTATGTTTAATAAAAAAGAAAAGTTTGGAGCCAATGCATAAATAAGGGGGGAATGAATGTAATACCCCCAGATTGATTCCCATGTTGTAAATGTACATATGTTATATAGGTTGGTGAGCCAATATGTTTTGGGCTAGAGTTCTTGTGTGATGTTAGGCCGAAGAACCTATATGCTGAAAGGCTTGTGAACATAACAATGTAAATTGTAATCACACTATGTTATATTAATAAAATAAATCACGATTGTAGACTAAGTCAGACAAAATGTGGAGGGATAGGACTCCATGAGAGGGAAAGGGGGTTAGGGCTTGTGGAAAGGGATTTAAGCCAAGGGGGCTAAGCCAAGTATTAAATTAATCCTAAGTCGTAGCCTAAGTCCTCATGTCATGATTTTATCCTAAGTTCTCATATGGGGGGATGATTTGCCAAGTGGTGAGGAAAGTAGTTCCTTAGTTACCACTTGTAAAAAAGGGAACATGCATATATAAACTTTGGTTTTGGAGGAAAAATCATTCATTCCATTCATTCTGATCATTCATGTTATCTTTATTACTTGCTATGAGGTATGGGGTGTGAGCTAGTGAGCCACTGTAACCCTATGACATTGAAAACCCTATGAATCCTAGGTGGATTTGGGTGTACAATTCTCCTTGGGTTACCTTGGGGAATGCTTGAGCTTTGGAGGGAGAATTGTATGGGATAGGTTTCTCTTGGTTTGAGGCCTAGAGGGTGCCTAGAGACTCCAATATAGCAGTTGGAGTTCTTGGAGCCATAGATATATGAGAATTCCTAGTTGGCCTGTGCTGGAGCCCTTGAAGGGAAGTGGGACAACTCAAGGGACTGCGGTGCAGAGAAGGGGGTACACTTCCTTGGGTTGTGTAGGTTGATGGGGAATGAGAGGTTGTAGGTTGGAATTGTTGTTGGAGTTTGGTACTCTGTCCTAGTCATTATTGGTGTTGAATGTGAGACCTTAGTTAACTTAGGTAGCTTTTTTCCTGGTGGAGTCATAGTCCTAACTCGGGGGTGACTTGTTGTTGGGAGTGTTAGAATAACAATGTCTATGGCTGGGTGGAACATCTAAGGTCTACAACCAATTGGCAATTTCATAAAAGATAAGTGTTATTTATGTTATGTGCTTTATATGCTATTTATTATGTGTAATCATGTGCTTAATTTCAAGTATGGTGCACATTTATTTTTGTGGATGCTATTGTGTGTTATGCATAAGTTATGCATTAAATTACATGATGCTAGGACTACATATTGTTTCATATGTAGGGAATACTTCATATTGGTATTTTCTTAGAGTATAAGGTTGTATGATCCTTCAAGAAGGCCACAATTAATTTATTATTGGTGTAAGATAAATTATGAGCTAAGTAAAATAAATTTTAAAAATTTCAGTATTTGACAGAGGTTTGATTTCTGTGAAATATGCCTAGAAGTGAGTCTAGGGTGTGTTACACTTTGAACATCTTTCCAATGGTCCAAATATTGTCCAATTCCAAGTTCAAATTAAACAGTTATGATAAAATTATTAAACTAGTGTTGAAAATGAATGCCTTATTAAGGGGGTCTAATGTTATGATTGAAGATGCATGAAGATAAATGATGCATTTGATGATACCATGCACACATACAATACAACTCGTGATGTAAAAGTGCTAAAAAAAAACTAAAAATAAACACCATATACTATACATGGGTCCTTCATTACATTTGGAGAAGAATTAGAATATGATTTGAAAGATATCCCTTGATGGTGAGACACATGGAATCTCACCAACATAAGAATGACCTGAGTAAGCAAGGTCATGGATGGAAAGGGCGGATTTACTTGGGTGGTAAGCGATAGATGACGTTAGGACAATTGTAGGCCTAGAAAAAGGAGTACGCAGAGCTTGCATGGGAAGAGAAATATGGTGATATTGCAGTGGGGGTTGTTGTTGCATGAGAACATGGTTGTGGTGAATGGTTGGAAGTGTCAAAGAATCATGACTATAAAGATTTACTATTTATAAATGAGTCAAGAGTTATTAGAATGAAGTGGGGCAACTTGAGGTTGTAGACAGGGGGTTGTCACTCTTGGGTGGTGGTGGCGCCTTCAACATGTGTGGGGGGATGTGATAGAATGGGGGGAAGCATCAAAATTGGGATAGTGAAAGCCAACTAGTGAAGCTTTGGGAGAATGGGACAATGGTGGGTGGAGTGACCTAACATGGCACATGGAAGGGGAGTTTGAGTGCAATTGTTTGGTTGTTGCATGGGTTGGGGTAGGAAAATACCAGGGATGTAGGTGCCCCAAACATTGTTATTATATCCCCATTATCTATAGTTGTTATGTACATGAGTCTTAGTCTTCTATTTTGGCATCTTGTATGGGTCTTGGTTACTAGATGAAGATCCATTAGGGGAAGAGACAAGGTAGGTACCAAGCTAATGGGTGGTGTAGGGGAAGGGTTGAGAGATGGGTGTCAAGGAAAGGTACCATACATGTATTATGATGGTTAACCTCGAAAGGTTAAGGGTGGCCATGATAGTGGTCCCAACTACTCCAAGTGGTGCAAAGAGAAAGAGAATCTATTATATTAGATTCTCTAGATGGATGGTCTCTAAAAGAGGGGACCCACTAGTGGTTGGCACTTCATCACTTAATGATAGTAACAGTGAATCACATGTAGAGGGAATGAAGGGTTACCTTGGTGGACCATGAACAACTTCAAACTTTGGGGAAGGTATCTCAAATTGGAGGAACAATGCCTCTAAGGAAGAGGAGATGGTGTAGATGGAATATGATACCATATAGTTAACTTTGGGAGGGGCATCATGTAGGCCCTAAGTAAAGAAAAGTCTTCAATAATGCTAGGGCCCATTTGAATGAAGGATGAAAGGAGAAGAGTTCCTTTGACAATGAAGTTCATGTACATGTGTTGGGAAGAAGGATCTCTAGCTTATGATGAATTGGAAGAAGAAGAGGATGCATGGGTATATTGATCATAGGCCACTAAATTTTGTTGGGGTAGGGTGTTAATTAATACTTTCACTGATGGAGGGGTAGGGTTCCCCTATAAGGTTTAAACATTCCCGAGTATGGGATTTCTATTCTTGTTAACATGAAATCCTCCCGGGTGTTGAACTTTGGGCATTTCAAGACAATGATTGATGTAGTGGCCATATGTTTTGCAAATATCATAGGAATAGTTTGTTTGTAACTTGTTTATATGACCTTGACTTTCTTGGTCTTGAGCGGGTTGGTTCAAATATTGAGCAAGGTTCCTCTCATTTTTATAAGGTTTATATTACTAGGATCCCCTTTCCCTTGGTGTTAGTGGTCCTTTTTCTTACCCTTGTTTGGGGGGTTTTGATTGGTTTGACCTTATAGATTATGTTGTGCAAAATTATGACTAGGGTGTAAGGAAGGATTGACTTATTTGATGTTTGATGATGACGAGGGGCAAAGGTGGGACAAATTGTGTTTAAGGAGGACCTAGAAAGGGGGAATATATATTACGAGGTGGAGGGCCATTGTAAGAGGTATTAGGCCCATAGGAAGTGGTGTGGAAACTACAAGAGATGTTTCCATAGGACGAATCATGTTTGTCATAAGAGGTAATAGCCCTATGATAAGGGGGTTAGGCTTGCCAAATGGTGGCCTTAAAGGTTAGTCCTATGGGACATGGACATGCTACTAAACCATTGCATTGATGTGAAACCAATTGACCCTCTAATAACATTAGAAACATGGAGTTCTCTTGACGTTGAAGGTGGCATGTGTGAAGGGTGTCAAGGGGCATCAAGGATGATGATATACAAGTACTACAATGATGCATAAATAAGGTCAAATTGTTTGGATTTAAGATCTCTTCTTGAGGTTGGGGCATGGTGGTGGCTTGATGTATTTTGTAATAGCAAGAAGGAGTGATTTGAGAAACTAATCCATGAGGAGGGGACCTTAAAGGTTGATCATATAATGGTTGCATTGTCAATGCCACTCATGGATATGGTATGTGATATGGATGTTGGTGGTTTGGTGATACATGGTAAGGATTTCAAATTTGTTGTCATGGTGGGAAGATAATTGAAAAAAAATCATGAAGGTCGTGGCAATGAATGAAAATGTGTATGGGCACATAAAGGAAGTTCAATATACCATTTAGTGACAATTTGGGTGAGGGTTCATTAAAATAATCTAAGCCGAATGAATTTTTTTGTAATGCTCTTAGAGGAACACCAAAGATGAAAGGTCATCACATGGTTGAATAGGTCCTCCCCAACTCAACCTTCAAGCTTTGGGTATTGAAATATTATAACTACAAAGAGTATTCTATTTATTATTGAGCTATTATTCATCTTATCAATCCCCTTTTGTGGATTGATCATGTTGGGCATTGTAATTGACCAAATCCCCTTTTGGGGATTGGTCAAACCCTAATTGTATTATGCAAACTGAGAAGTCGCCCCCCAGGCCTAATTAAAGTGGTTCTAACCACTAAGAAGACAAGTCAGCCCTGCCCCAGTGAAGATACACCTTTCCAGCGCTTGCCAACTTGTATAAATAAAGGAGTCTAGTGCCTCATTTGTTCACTCACTCATTCACTCATCAAGTGCACAATTTTGGAGAGATGCAGTTAGGAGAAGAAGGAAGAGAGAGGCACATTGCTCAGTGTTGGATATTCTCTAGTGTTTTGGTTTATTGTCTCAGCATTGTATTGGCTATCTATATTAAGGAAGTTTTGCTGGGTTTTCTCCCCCATGAGAGTTTCCCAGGATAAATGTTGTGTATGTTGTGATTTTGTTTCTCTCAGTGATCCTACTTATGATATGGTTATCTAGTAAATTGAAAAGAAACATATTAATAGCTCAAAAATTAACATGGTATCAGAGCCAAGATGAAGAGAGCACTTTCACTGGATAAACAAAAACATCATTGTTGCGGTACATGAAAATTAGGGTTTTTTGTTGGAGAAGAATTTTTGCCTAAAATCCATCTAGAAAAGTGTGCCCTACCCTAATGAATCTTTTGGCAGCTTGAGCACACCTTTTCAGTGGACAGAGCCTCTGGAAAGTTAAACCCTAGTTTTTGACTGGTACCAGAAAACCATAAAAACCAGGAAACCAGAACCAATACCAGAAGTACTAGTCCAGATTTCCGCAAGCTCAATTTCAAAAGGTAAAATTTGGATTTTCAGACATCTGACGACACCAGCTTACTCGCCTTGGCTCAACGCATCTAGTCCTTGGATCATAATTTCAAAATTTGAAGTTTGAAAAATTAGGGTTTCCTCATTAAACCCTAAGTTGCAGTTGCAATTGCAGTTTCAGAATCAGTTACAATATCAATTGTAGTTGCAGTATCAGTTGAAGTATCAACTGTAGTACCAGTTTCAATCACCCTTGAATTTTTTAAAGGGTTGGTAACTATTACCGCTGCTACCAAATGGTGCCACTACTATCAGAGGTATGTACTCACATATGTTTAAATTGTTAAGATTTAAAGGGTATTTTCAGGAGAAGGGATCTCTTGCCATAGATCCGGAAGGATCTCAGATCCAACACATTCATAGGTATAATGCAACCCGGGTTTGATTATTCTGATATGCATCTATTTGTTATGACATTATTTTGATCTAGGTTGCATATTGAAGCTATTAAAGTCAAGGTATTATATTGATTAAAGTTGAGATCAAAGAGTTTATTCTCTAACCTATCCTTCTGTCAAGATAACATATTGTCTTAGTACAAAAGACAGGTTGAAGAAAGCACTCGTCATCTTCAGTGAAGGAGACTTGGAAGAAAAGAAACACACTCATTCTTGAGGACAAGACTCCAGGTTTTAGGTTTGATTAATTAAGTTGATAAGATTCAAAGTTGCACATGACAGGTTGATAACTACCCCTTTACAAGTAAACACTATAGTTGAGGTAACAATTTTTGAAAAGTATTATGCTTGGTAGTGTGTGAGCATATTGAGATAAATGCTTAATGTGATCATTTACCAGATACAACTAACATCTCCTCTAGGAGAAACTTCTTGTATTGGTTCCAGGTTACCATGGATGAATGTTTGATCACAACACTAGAAGACTGTTGATCTCATTTCGTATTGCATTTCTTACTTTTTCAGGAAGGCCACAAGTGATAGCTCTAAAGGAGCTACTGTGACGATTATTCGTGCTATTTTTTTATTACTATTATCAAAAGAGTATTATTCTTGCTTGTTGTTTTGTTGACCTTGTTTCAGGTCATAGGTGATAACCCTGATGAAGCTATAGTGAAGGTTGTAGAAGGAAACAGATTAGATGAGACATGAAAAATACTATGTACATGATCATATACATTCATGTACCAAAGAAGATGAAGAAGAAGCTATTTTTGAGATCCAGAGTATCTCATATGGAGATTGATTGTAAGGAGCAAAAGGCTCCAAAGATGACTAAACATTATATCATAACTCACAAAAGACTTGGTCAAGGATAATGAATCCACCTTGACAGGAAGAAGAATTCACTTGAAGTGTGACTCAACTTTTCATATTTAGACTTGGTATTCAACACCAAGTATACCCTATAAGAGATGATGAAGTCCTTGTAGACTCAGAAGAAATCAAGAGTAAGCCTGATCTTAGAAAGGATCAGATGAAGAGACAACTTCTAGGACTGGGATACATATGCCATGAGAATACTAGATCGTAACTTCAGAGACTCCTAGGAGATATGAAATCTCCTGGAAGATTCCCTTGTTTCAGTGATAAAGAAGGAAGCCAGTCAGAAAGACCGGGATATGGATTTTTTGTGAGACTAGAAGAAAAGTAAGCATTGACTTCCAAGATTGATATAACAGATCAATCATGTTGCAAATGTACAAATCCTGATGTGTGTCCAAAGGATTCTCCCAGCAAGGGGGAGAAGAATATGACGAGAAACTTACTCCAGTAATTGAAGAAATAGTTCCAGTATTCATGAAGACAACCAGAACAACCATGATTCATATATAGTATGAGATGCATGGGGAACAATCCCCATATTTAAAATTGAGTGGCAGTTTGTGCAGTACATTAGTTGGGTCATGGAGATATGACTACAATAAAAGATAGAGTTACCTCAATGAAAGAAGAAGAACTACCTTCAGTATCAGTTATCGAGCCACTCTCAGTTTTCAGATGAAGTTGTTGCTGTCATGAAGTAGAGGAGTTACTCTTAGATTTCAGCAGTCACAGTGAGAATGAAGCAACCATTCTCAGCTTCAAAGAAGTTGCAGGTGCAGAGTCCCACTTCTAGAGGAACAATTGCAGAGAGAGTAGAGGACATACTCCCAGACAGTGAGACAGATAGTGCTTTGCAGAAGATAGCACATGATTGTGCAGATTAAGTTGCAAGTTGAGAAAGTGTACCAGATTAGTACAAAGTGATATGAAAATTTGATATGAAGTTGAAGACAAAAAGACTCAGGTCTGTAGGTTGAAGAAAGATTTGTACAGGTTGAAGCAAGCTCCTAGAGCTTGATATGGCAGAATTGATAGTTTCCTAAAAAGCTTGGACTTTACCAAGAGTAAAGATGATTCTAACCCTTACCTTAAGGTTATGAATGATGAACCAGTGATGTTTCTACTATATGTAGATGATGTATTCTTGACAAGATGAAGAAAATCTCATCACAGATTGCAAAAGAAGCTCGCTACAAAGTTTAATGAAAGACCTAATGCATTATCTCTAAGGTCTTGAATTTTGGCAGAGCCCATAGAAGATATTCCTTAACCAAGAGAAGTATGCAGTTGAAATAATGAAGAGGTTTGACATGTTGAAATCCATGTATACATCCATGGAAAAAAAGTTGAAGCTCCTTGTTGATACTTCGTCAAAGTTGGTTGATTCTACGTTGTACAGACAAATCATTGGATCATTGGTGTATCTGACGAACACCAGGCTAGATATATGTTATGTTGTGAACACCTTGAGTCAATTTCTGGTAGAACCCAGACGTGTTCACATTGTTGCTGCAAAACATGTGATGAGATACCTTAAGGGTACATTGTATTTTGATCTCTGTTATGCTATAGATCATGACTTCAGACTGAGTGGTTATATCAATTCAGATTGGGCGGGAAGTGTCTCTGATAGAAAGAGAACCTCAATATGTTGTTTCAGTCTGGGGACAACCATGATTTCATGACAGAGTAAGAAGCAATCAAGTATTGCTCTCAACACGATAGAAGCAAAATATATTGTAGCATGTTCCGCCAATGGTGAATCCATATGGTTTCAGATGTTGTTGACAAATCTATTTGATCTGGAGATGGAAGCCACTGTGATCCTATGTGATAACCATATTTGTATAAAGATGATGTGTTCCATGATGAGTCGAAGCACATAGAGATTCAATATCACTTCATTCGTGATATGGTGCAGAGAGGATCCATAAAGCTCCATTATGTTGGCACAAATGAAGAGGTTGTTGATGTGTTGACCAAGCCTCTGTCTTGTGTAAAGTTCAAGCACTTTCGATATAATCTTGGTGTAGTCCGAAAGGACCTCCCTCAAAAGGGGGATTAGTGTTGATGCCATCCTAGTGCTAAAGATTTCCAGCTTCATGCTGATGTTGTTGTGATGTCAGCCTAGTACTGAAGATTTCCAGCTTCATGTTGATGTTGTTGTGATGCCAGCCTAGTGATGAATATTTCTAGCTTCGTGTTGATGTTGTTGTGATGTCAGCCTAGTGCTGAGGATTTCCAGCTTTGTGCTAATGTTGTTGAGATGCCAACCTCGTGCTGAATATTTACAGTTTTGTGCTGATGTTGTTGAGATGCCAACCTCGTGTTGAAGATTTCCAGCCTAGTGTTGATGTTGATGAGATGCCAATTTCGTGTTGAAGATTTCCAGCTTAGTGTTGATGTTGATGAGATGACATCTTAGTGCTAATGTTGATGATGCTCCAGCCTCCATGCTGTGATTTTGTTGTTGTTGATGTTGTATCAGCCTCATGTTGTTATTGACTATGATAATGTATTAGTGTTATACTAATCCATGTTGATGCAAATGATGATGATGCCATTCCAGCTCCTTGTTGTGGATGATGATATTGATGATGAGAAAAACTTCTGATGGTTTATAGATATGCCAGTCAGTGTTCTAGATGCTGTTGATTTTTTTTCCCTCTCTCTCTCATGATGATGTTGTAGAATACCCTTCTTGTTAAGGGGGAGTGTTTAAATATTGTAACTGCAAAGAATATTCTATTTATTATTGAGATATTATTCATCTGATCAATCCCCTTTTGTGGATTGATCATGTTGGGCATTGTAATTGACCAAATCCCCTTTTACGGATTGGTCAAACCCTAATTTTATTATGCAAATTGAGAAGTCGACCCCCATGCCTAATTAAAGTGGTTCTAACCACTAAGAAGAAAAGTGGGCCCTGCCCAGTGAAGAGACACCTTTCCAGCACCTGCCAACTTGTATAAATAAAGGAGGCTAGCGCCTCATTTGTTCACTCACTCATTCACTCATCAAGTGCACAAGTTTGGAGAGATGCAGTTAGGAGAAGAAGGAAGAGAGAGGCACATTTCTTAGTGTTGGATATTCTCTAGTGTTTTGGTTTATTTTCTTGGGATTGTATTGGCTATCTATATTAAGGAAGTTTTATTGGGTTTTCTCCCCCATGAGGGTTTCCAAGGATAAATTTTGTGTATCTTGTGATTGTGTTTCTCTCAGTGATCCTACCTATGCTATCGTTATCTAGTAAATTGAAAAGAAACCTAATAATATCTCAAAACTTAACAATAGGGTCATTAATAAGATGTAACAAGTCATGAAGGTTCAAACTAGCCATGAATGATATGATGTTGGTTCCTTATATAGTTACAAAAGTGTTTAATTAAAGTTGTGTTGTATGAATGAGTCCCCAAAGTGATGTATCCAAAGGAAAAAAGTGTGTAGGTGGTGAAAATAGTGGTTGTGTGTTTCCAATAGCGACAAAATATGTTTTTGGTGACATGTTTTCTCTTTGAAAGAAAAGAAAAACACTTAGTATGACACACTATGCAAGCACAACCAATCCATAGTATATTAAAGAGCCTTCCAAATGTCTCAAATGATAGTGATGAAAACCATCAAGAAAGGAAAGTGGAGGTACAAAAGAGGCTATTATGGAAATCTACACCCAAGGGGATGGAATCCAATGGATCCCTCACTATCTATCTTAGCTACCTTTGCAATCCCACAAAATCCATTTGGTGGTAAATATATAACTAGCCACTAAAATATCTCTTCACAAGTTGTGGACAAGGGGTTACCAACCTCATTGGTATGGCAATAAACATATTTGACTGTGTCGAGAGACTCACATAAATCCATTAGTGTTAACACCAAAAAGGTGGAACCTCCATTGTGTTGTCAAACACACTTGTTAGAAAGGATTTCCAATCTCTTTAGGATAATGTGTACATTTCAATGAGAAACAACTGTGGATTTTTGTTTGGATGCCTTGCTCCATGGTCCTAACCTATACTATAAAGTTTTTTGGTCCTTGTGGGAGATTTTAAATGGTTAGATTAGCTGGTTTATTTCAAAAGTCTTGCTTTCGCGGCATAAACCAAGCCTATTTTCTTTTAAGTAGTCTCGAAGGAGGTTGGACACTCTCTCAATTGTTTATGAATCACATAGATTTCTATGAGCACAATGTGAAGAGCATAATCTGATATGAAAGAGGATTTATGTCTTTCGATGTGTGCACAAGTAGTGTGAAGTTGCTGAAATTGAAACACTTGCTTGAAATTAAATAGAAGAAATGGTAACTACTTAATATAACATGATATATTAATCATTTACCATTTCTTCTATTTATCAAGAAAGTGTTTCAATTTCAACAACTTCACACCACTTGCACACATAGAAGGACACAAATCTTCTTTCATATCAGAGTATGCTCTTCACCTTGATCTCATAGTGGTCTAAGTGATTTATAAACAATTGAGAGAGTGCCCTACCTCCTTCGACACTCCTTAACATGTGTGTGGTGTTTCCAATCAATTCCAACCTCTCTAAGTATGATGCATTTCAAGAAGATAAATAGTGATTAACACAACCTATAATTCTAGGAAAAATTACATTGTAAACCCTCACCCACCCAAAAAGAAAATGCACTGTATGTGTGTGCATTTCCAATCAATTTCCAACCTCTCTAAGTATGAGGCATTTCAAGAAGATCAATAGTGATTAACACAACCTATAATTCTAGGAAAAATTACTTTGTAAACCCTCACCCACCCAACAAGCAAATCCACTTTAAAATTTCCTTTTTCTAATCTATGACATACATATTAAGCTATAGATAAAGCAAAATTGTATGGCTTTGCATGCGTGTGTGTCATATAGTTCCCAAATTGTGTGATTGTGTGAAGCAGAGCCCATGCAATTGTGAGAAATAACCTTAATAACTGCATAGTTTTCTGGAAATGATGAAACCTAATTTTTTTAAATACACAAGCCTCACTGCTGAGTGCTGGAGAAAAAATGCAATATATACAATGTTCATGAGTGATAGAAAATAGTGACTATTGAAAGAGAACTCCTAAATCAAACAAGACGAATAAATTCAAGATATCTTGCCATATGGTTGCCATTCTATTGTGTGTGATTTGGTGCAAGGGTTGACCAAATGCACTCAATCAATAGGTTGGAGCTATTGAGGTAGATAAAAAATGAAAGTGTGAATTGTGAATAAGGAAAATAAACTAAGGTATTTCCCCAAGCATGTAATAAACTAAAATTGAAAGTAAAGGGAGAATAAAACCTTGAGGGAAGCTTCTTGGTGATTTTCTTTGATACGAAGCAAGGTGATTTTTGAAGAATCAATACACAATGATAGCAAATAACTACAATTCTCTAACGAGATTATCAAATCAAATGGTTAGTATAAAATACAAAGAAGAAGCATGCAAATCATTTAAATAAAAATTAGAGAAGAAAATATGCTAAATGCTTTGTATTTCTATCAAATGTAAGACACAATACACAATTGAAATATTTGACCTCAAGGGGGTGATAAGGTAGACCTTCAAGATCTCTCTTTTGGGGAGGGTTTTTCCCCTCTTTTGGACTCTCTCACTGATCTTGGAGCGAATTGAACAACTTTTCCACTTATGCAATGAGAAATGGAGGGGAACTTTGGGCAGGAAAACCACTCATGAAGCACAATGAAATGGATTGAAGCAATTAGGTTCACAATCTCTAGTTGAAAATTTGTAGTGTAACCTTAACTTCATTGAACTTATTCAATTGCATGGAGGTGTATTTCATTTATAATATTTCTTGGAGGAGGAATGGATATCTTTGTGAAATCTTAGCCCATGTGATTGCCTTGAATGGCTCAAGTAATTTTCCACAATAGTTGGAATTGCACTAAAATGGGAATTTTAGGATTGAAACCATTCATGAAGAAACCATGGCATTTGATGGGAAAAAAAATTTAATGTGTTGTTGGTGAAAGAAGAATTGCATTGGTATCGAAGGATTACCCATAGAGTTCCTGCGACAACTAAACTAGGTGCTTGAGCAATGCTCACTTTGGTCAATTTTTTGGTTTTTCTTTGACAATGCATGAATAATTGGGCCTTTCTCCATACTTTTGTGCTTCATTATGGTGGTAAATGATAGTTTATAATTTATGTGACACAAATTACTTCACTTGTGCAAGCAAATGAAAGTGGTGTGATAAAAAATCTATCTCATTGCCCTCTTCTACTTCACCTACGATGGTTCCCCCCTTGTTTAAATATAAGTTCACAACATTGAAAATGGGTGAAATATAAAAATCCTTTCATAGTCCAACTTCATGTGCATTATCTCCAAAATTCTTCTGAATTCCACATGGTCTTATCTTCCATCATATACCTTGCATTATTTTACTATAACTTCTCTTGGCCCAGTGTATGTATCTGCTCCATCTACTGTATGAAACCCTCTTCAATGTTTCTCCTCTTCATGTCTACTAGAAAATAAATCATATTTGTCAATCCTTTTGAATTCATTCCGTGACATTGAATGGAGAAAATCTTGTCAACTTTTTCACTAAATTGTTATATGATAACTTTTCTTGTGTTAATAATTGATCCAACTGCTTCAATTTGTCTCCAACCAAAAATCTCAACACATTTTCCAAACTTTGATGTAGTTCTTTAGTGTAACCATTTGTGTGTGGATGAAAGATTGAACTCAACTAAAATATTGTTCCCATGTTGTTTCAAAATGTTTATGAAAAATCACTAAACTTGTCTCTTTTTTAGGTGATTATCTTCATCAATCCATGGATTCTTACAATCTCATTAAATAAAAACTTCATGTAATAACTCATACCATTGGCTTCTCACAAATTTAAATATTCACCATCCTTGAAATATTTTAAACAACAAAACCATTGATTCAAAGTTGTGTCATGTCCATGTCATTGCAAGGTACACAATACATGAAAATATCTTCCTAGGGAATTGTTCATATTGGTGACAGTGAATACAATATTATATTCTGACTCTATCCCTTCACCATCTAAACAATTATGTAATGTTCAACCATTTTGTTCACTTTCTTTATACTAAGCTCACAATATCATTTTGGTAACAATGTTTATATCTTTCCACACTTGAAATTTCCACCGAATATGTCACCATGCAAATGTCTAATCAAATCATCCTTCATCAAACTTTCTATAATACACAATTTCCTTCACCAACAAATATCCATCTTGCATGAAGTAATCCAACTACCTTTTTCTATTCCACAACATCTTTTTATTGCACATATGCTGACCTTATACAAAATCTTTGTCGTTCTTATACATTTCCTTATTTATCTCAATTCTTCTTTTCTCATCAATAATAGTGATCTTCTACTCAATGCATGCACCATTTTGTTTTCTTTCCTTACCTTATGCTTCATTGCAATAGTATAACTTTGTAGAAACTCTATCCACCTAACATGTCATCAATTGAAATTCTTGTGTATTTTCTAAATGAACTTTAGTGCATGATGGTCTATGTACAACATGAACTCCTTTAGTAGCAAATAATGTGTCTAGTGCTTTAGTTCTTACACAATTACATAAACTCTAGATTGAATGTTGAGTACTTTGCGACCTCATTCAACTTTTCACTAAAATATCTTATTGACCCTCCTTGACTCAAAAATGTGTCAATAACTATCATGTGTGCATCAAAACCCACCTGAAACACTTTGTTAAAATTTGACAATGCCAAACCCGAGTCTTATCACTTTCTTCTTCAACTACTCAAAATTGTGATTCATTACTCCCATCCACTAGAATGTGTAACCTTTCATACTTTTTGTGATTAACACACATACATTGGTGAAATTATTTTAAAACTTCTTATGAAACTTTGCAATTCCATGAAAACTACTTACCTATGTGACATTGTGTAGTCTGGTTAATGTAAAACTATTTTCAACTTATCTAGATCTATGTGCAAACCTTCTTTTGACAAAATGAATTCCAAAAACACCATGGAATCTATAAATAACACACACTTATTCATGTTTATGTGCAATTCTTTCTTCCTCTAGATTTGAAAATTTGACTTCGAATGCTACAATTGCCCTCTTCCAATCTTATTGAAAATCAATAAGTTATCTATATAAACTACTACGAATTTACTAGTGCAGGGCCTCAAAATATTTATCATCAACCTCATGAAAGTATTGGGTTCATTAGTCAGTCTAAACATGATAACTGACCACTCATACAATGCATCCTTAATCTTGAATGTAGTATTCCACTTGGCTCCTTCTCTAATATGAATCTATTGATATCCGTTCTTTAAGGCTATCTTTTAGAAGTAATTGATGCCAATCAAATGATCCATTAAGTCATCCGTAATTGACAATGAAAATTTATATTTGATTGCAATTTTGTTTATAGTTATGGACTCTATACATAGCCTCCATTTTCCATCCATATTTTGTGTGATCAACACTAACACAACACACAAACTCGTACCCACTATTATTACACCTTTAAACAATAACTCTCTAACATGTATGTTCAACTTCACTTTCTCCATTAAACTCATTTTTTTGCACAACTTGTTTCAATCTGCAACTGACGATACATTTTATTCATTATATTCAATTTACATCATTTACATATTACATCACTTTGACTTTCGACCTTTCCAACAGGCTATCGTGCACCTAAAACATAGATCGTATGCAAAAGTTACGACTCAAGGAAGTTGATGTACTAACTTACCCAAACGGGGCCCACGGGACTTTTGGCGCTTCATCTCCTAGGGTTAGGTTTTTGGATGTCTAGGGTTTTTGACATTCCTATTTATTGTGAAAGGCCTTTAGAGCCTCATTGCAACCATCTTATTGTGTATGAGCGCAGCCGTCACATCTCTTCTCAGAGATAAGCCACTACCATTCCAACAAACTTGTTTTCCACTGCATTTTACAGTTTCATCTTATTTACTTATTGAATAGAAAACCAATTTTACTGTATCTCTATTATTTTTTGTTAAGAATCTTTTAATAATCTGTATTCATTTTGTTCTGCTCATTTTGTTCCGTATCAATGGTATCTGAGCGGTCTGCTCCTTGTCGTCTTAATGCATGTCCCCAACGAGGTTAGGGTACAAAGACCTGGGTCTCGAGCTTGTTTCTCTTGAGAAAAAATCTCTTGCATGCCCAAGCGACCTCTCATGGCATGAGAAAAGAAAGATGACGAGACAAGAGATCCTTTCAAAATGTTTCTTGAGGAAGCCCTCACACAACATAGGAACAAGATGATGGATAGTTTTTCACAAATCCTTCGACGACTACCAACAGGCGATGCATCTTCCTCGAGCGGAGGCGCCGCCCCCTTCAAGGTACAAATCAACTTCGATATTCCTATATTTGAAGGTCAGATAGACGCAGATGCCGAAGACAAGTGGTTGAATCTACTAGAAGGTTATTTTTCTGTCCATAAGTTTTCGAATAGAGAAAAGATTACTTTTGAGCTCCTCAAATCCATTCCCCGTGTTAAAGATTAGTGGAAAATTTTTGTGAGCAAAAGGAAACATATGAACCCTCATTATTTACAGTCACAACCACCTAGGAATCCTTCAGGGATGCTATTAAGGAACAATACTACCATGTCAAAAGTTATGATGACTTGTATACCAAATGGACCATACTGCGTTAAGAAAGAGACCAAGCAGTGCAAGAGTTCACAAATATATTCCATACCTTGCGCACCAAGATGGGTATCAAAGATTCAGAGTGGCATCTGGTGCTCAAGTATCGCAGTGCTCTACATAGATACATCTAGACTGAAATGGAATTTCTGGACATCTCGTCCTTGGGTGCGGCCTACCGATATGCCGTCAAAATCGAGCAGAAGCTCAAACAAAAGACACGACAATTTGGGCTTGGGAACCCCTCACAGCAAAAGCCAGGAAAGGGTAGTCCCAACCCACATAACAAAGGATAGAGAAACGATGGACAGTATTAGTACAACTAGTCCAAGCCGCAAGCAAAGAATGACACCGAAAAGACAAAGAAAGATACTGGGAAGTGGTGTGACTTCCATAAGAGCCCTTGGCATAACACTGCTGAATGCTGCTCAAAGCAGTCGTTGGTGGCTGAAGTGAAAGCCTCTGAATCAGATGTGGGTTCTGACTCTGATTCAGAACTAAAAAGGGGAAGATGGATCATTGATGTAGAACGCAGTGCCACCGTTGGTACCACCAAGCTCCATTCTGGTGAACCAGACGAGCCAGAAGAAGGAGAGAACCTCTTACATACACATATGTGGGTAAAAGGAACCCCACTGCACTTCATTGTTGATATCGGTAGCCAGAAGAACCTCATCTCAGCAGAGGTCTTCAAGCGGTTGGCTCTGCCGACAACGTCATACCCACAACCCTACACCATTGGATGGCTCCACCAAGGAAGCGATCTCCGTGTCAACCAACAGTGTCGAATGTCATACGACATCAAACCCTTCAAAGACGAGGTATTGTGTGATGTTGCTCCTCTCGAAGTTTGTAATGTTATTTTGGGACAACCTTATTTATGGAAACATCATGTTGTATATGAGTCAAGGCCTCGTAGTGTTATTATTACTTTGAACAAGAAATTGTATAGGATACCCGAGGCAGCCCCTCCTAGTGATATTTCCTTGATCTTTGCCAAGCAATGCAGGAAGGTCATCTCTCAGAATGAAAAATTTGTATTCTTCGTGATTCGCTCTCAGAGTGAGTGAAAGATCGCAGCCACATCCAGGGCCTCCGTGACCGATCTCTCCAAACAACAGAAGAAAGTGGATAAGGTCGTGGAAGAATACTCTGATATCTTCTCCTCTCCTACCGGGGTACCTCTGCACTGCCAGGTCAAGCATTCCATTGATCTGACCCCAGTCGCATCGCTACCCAATGGGACAGTCTACCACTGCTCTTTGTTAGAAAACGAGGAGATCAAGAGGTAGATCCAAGAAATTCTCCACATGGGGAACATCTGTCCCATATCATCGCCTCGTGGGAGCCTAATCATGTCGGTGCAGAAGAAATATGGGACTTGATGACTTTGCATTGATTACCATGCCCTGAATAAAATCACAGTCTGAAATCGGTACCTGATTTCCTGAGTCGACGACCTCCTTGATTAGCTCATGGGGGCCAAATACTTCAGTAATATTGATCTGAAGTCTGGCTACCACCAGGTCCCAATAGAACAAACATATGTATGGAAGTCTTCCTTCAAGTCAAAACAAGGTCTTTTTGAATGGTTGGTCATGCCCTTTGGTTTGACAAATGCTCCAACAACTTTTATGAGGATGATGGACACTATCCTATGACCTTTCACCAATACTTTTGTAGTGGTTTATCTGGATGAAATCCTCATCTACAACAAGACTTAGGCGAAACACTTGCAGCATATTCAGTAGGTTCTGCATAGCCTGCGACAACACAAACTATATGCAAACTTGGAAAAATGCTCCTTCGGCATGGAAAGGGTCCATTACTTAGGCTACATCATTGATCAACATGGTGTGCATGTGAATCTAGCCAAGATCCAGGTCATCAATAACTGGCCAACCCCAACCACACTCACTGAACTTCAGAGCTTCTCGGGCCTTGCCAATTTCTATTGCAGGTTTGTGCTGAGATTCTCTCATATCGCATGAGACCTTAGCCAAGTAAGCAGGGGTGGCGGTAAGGAAAAATTTGTGTAGGGCTTGTCCCAACAAAAAGCCTTCGATGATTTAAAGAAGCGTTTGTGCTCATCCCTAGTACTTTCATTACTAGACCTGCAACATCCCTTTGATGTTGAGAAATATGCTTCAGAATATGCTGTGGGCGTCGTTCTCACTCAACACGACCACCCCATGGCATATCATAGCGAGACACTATCAAATGATGTCCGTAAGTACCCTACTTACGAAAAAAAAATGTACTCCATTGTGAAAGCATGCTGTCAGTGGAGACATTACATTCTTGGGAAGGAGACAATCGTCCACACTAATCACAAGCCACTACAGTTCATGTAGACCCAAGGAAAATTGCAGAGTGACCGCCATCAGAAGTGGTCAACATACTTACAACAATTCCACCTCAACATCAAGTATAAAACCAGAAGTACCAATCGAGTTGCTGACTGCCTCAACCAACCTCCAGTCGCGACACTCACTAAGGTACTAGACTCTTGCGGCCACGAGACCTACAGATGGCCCCACCTCTACGAGACAGACCCTGACTTCTCCACCACCTACCAAATGTTGGGCACCAACTCAGTGGTCACTAATTTCCATCTTCAGGATGGGTTGTTGTGCCGTCTGGGCCATATCTTCATTCCATCAAGCGAGTGCACGAAGCTGGTTTGGGAAGCTCACTACAGTCGGGTGGCATGACACTTTGGCATTGAAAAGATAGTGGAAGTGCTACAAAAACATTTCTACTGGCCGAAACTTTGACAGGATGTTGGCAAGTATATCAGATCCTGCACCACCTATGCTATTGCCAAACCGACCACTAAGAAAAAGGGTCTGTACAACCCTCTGCCTACTCCTAACAGGCCGTGGGAATCCATCTCAATAAACTACATGTCCGGCCTCCCATCCACCAAGAGGGGAAATGACTGTGTTTTTGTGGTTGTTGATCGCTTTTCCAAGATGGCGATTCTAGCCACCTGCAAGAAGAACATCACAACAAAAGCCACTGCCAATGTAATATCCCCAAGGACAAACCCTATTGTAATCATGTTTATGAATTGTAAATCATGTTTTCTAGGCTGGTGAGCCAAGTATTGATAAGATGGTAGGCTTATGTGTTTATTAGGCTAGAGATCCTAAGTGTTAAGGCCAAGATACCTATTTTTTTATATGTATTATGCAGAACATTAATAAAAATATAAAAATCATTGTGTGTAGAGTGACCACGAAGAAAGAGTGATGGGGGACTAAGCTTCCACGGAGTGGGTAAGGGAAAAGGGGCTGAAAGGTTGTAAATAGAGGCTAAGTGTTGATCCTAGGGGCTAATCTTGGGGGCTTAAGTCCTTGGGAACAATAATTTATTATTATTCCAAAAGCTATGTGACAAAACATGTTTTTATCCTAATTTCCCGGAAGGGAAAACGTGTGAAAAAGGGAACATAGGATGATGGAGTGCATGCAACCTCATGGGCGACATGTGTCAGCCCTGACACAGACAATTTAACCCAAATATTGATCCATGGAGGGGGTTCGTCCTCCATTCTGACGTGAGTTGTCTGAACAGTGAGAGTCTGGGAGGTCCTCTGTTGTTGCATCCATGCTGCCAGTTTCCGGATCCTCGGTCTAAAAACCGTTTGCCCCTGCTTTGGAACCTTGGTTGTTTTTACCCTCACACAATTCTGGGAACCGAAATGAGGGAACTGTTCTGTGTCTTCTATGGAATCCGACATTGGGGAAATTGCCTGAGCATGTTGTGTCTAGCGTCAGGTGGTTGCCATTTTCGGACCTATGCCCATCTACTGTTGCGACTATCACCCTTGTGGGAATGAGTTGAAGATTGGTTGAAGAAATGGGTTGTCAGGTCCGTGGTAGAAGAGGCAGGTTGTCAGAACTGTGAGCATCTCTCTCCAGGTGAGAGAGCTTACTGGGAAGTGGTTTTCTCCCAGAGTGGGTCTAGCACCAGCTACGAAGCTCTGAGAATTCCTGATCTGGCCTGTTGCTGAGGCCCAGAGATGGAGGTGAAGCATCGATGGACTGTGCTTGTGAAGGTGTATACTCCTAGGTGGAACATGCATGTGGGGAATGAGAGTCTGTTAGTAGTGGGCGTAAGAAGGCTCCTGGGGAGAATCCTTCCGATTCCACTATGCAATTTTTCCTGTAACCTCAGCCTAGTCTAGCATTCCCTTACCTTGGGTGGAGCTTAGTCCCAACTTGGGGGTGACCCACTATTGAGTGTGATGAGCAGTGAGGTCTAAGGCTTGGAGGTTTGTGGAAGGTCTACACGTGGTTGGTGGAATTACCACAGTTTCAAAGATAAGTATCAGTTTGTGCTTAATATTATGTTTTGCATGCCTGTGATGCTTATATGTTATCATGTATTCTGTTGCACATATGAGTTATTGTTAATGTCTTGGATGATGTATATTAGCAATAATCATGTGCTTTCTTTGTATTGTTTGATTAAATCTGTTAATTAGATTTAATATGCATGTTATATATATAAGTATGAGAATGTTTCCGCATGGTAGTGTTTCCCAAAAAGTGGATTGGTGGCCGATGACATTACAATATGGTATCAGAGACATAGTTTCAACACTGAGCCTAGATGGGTCGGATAAGTGGTCTTTGGACCCAAGGTTTCGAGAGGAAATTGTGTCTAGAGGACTAATTTCTAACCTTAGATTGTCTTTGAGTGCCAAGGAGTTACTTGGCTGTGTCACGAAGCTCAGGAGGAATAGTGGTAGAATAAAATTGCAGTTGTAGATATGGACTGTCCAATCCACATCGAGACACTTAGGAGAGCGTGCAGAAGAGATCAGATCTAGGTCATCAGATCTGAGAGTGTGGACCAACAGCCGTTGGATCCAGGGAACATGCACAAGGTTTAAAACCCTTTGGAGTTTCAAAGGAGTGTGGAAATCCCGATACACGAAATCCCGATGAGATCTGAGTCGCCAGATTGTGGGGAAGTCAGGACCATCAAATTAGGAGCTCTGAAATGTCGACATTTCAGAAGTTCGGCTGTCGGGAGAAACGGAGGTGCTGATGCACAAACTCCCGAGGCCCGAAATCGTGAAATCCCGATGAGCCAAAGTATTGGGTTAGACTGACATCACTGGGATTGACGAGGACACAGGGGATGTGTACCACGTGCCAGTGGGTCCCGAAGGAAAAAGTAGAAGAAGTAGGGCTAGATGGCGTCATCCGAGGTAACATGGAACTTCTTAAGGACACCACGTGTCACCACCTTGGTTGGTGACAACGGTAATGTGGGCCCAGGGGTGAGAAAGGTCGGAAGTTCGAAAGTTGGGAGTTGGAGAGGAAAGTGAGTGTGAGAGCCTCCAGGACCAAAACGCCGAAACCTGAAACCCCGAAGTTTCGATGAGAGAACCTTGTAGATCTAGTGCTTGGTCACGACCCTTGGTCATGTGGGGTTGGGGAAAGAGAGAAAAAGGGCTATGGCCTAAGTGTACTGCAGGGCCGAGTAGAGCTCGGAAAATTCGTAGAAACTGAACGTTTTCTTGAATCAAGTTGTTTATGAATGTTGTGGGATTTGTTAAGGAATAATGGCTTGACAAATTATAGTTGTCTGCACGTTGTGTTCACAGAAATTTAACAAGTGCCAAAACCGTTTAGAGTTGCCACATAGTGCAAAGAAATGGAAGAGACTCAAAATGCTTCCAGTTCAGAAAATGAAAGAGAAGGAATGGACGTCCATTTGGGAGTGGAAGGATCGAACTCCAATGGGCATGAAGAAGAGATAGATAAGGAAGGAAACATGATGGAATTCGTTGAAAAATTGTAGAAAGATGCCCAAACTCGCCAAGCAGATAGCAAAAAGCTCAGAAAAGCTCAGGAAAAACAAGGTGAATTTAACATAAAGTTGTTAAAGAGTTTGGAGAGAATAGAGAAGAAGTTAGAGAAGGAGAGTGACTCGAGAAGAACAGGGAGTCACCATACTTCCGAGGGAATAAGGTCAAGGAGTGTAGGTAGACACCATCATCACTCTCAAGGTCGCTCCAAGAGAAGGACACACAGTAGTTCAAGCCCATCTCCTACCAGAAAGCGCAGGAGATCTGGAGTGGATGAACTGAAGGGAGAGATGAACAAGATTAAGCCTCCTACGTTTGATGGAGAACATAAGAAGGAGGAAGATGCCAAAACATAGTTTCTTGGCATGAAGAAATATTTTCAACTGCAGAATTATTCCTCTCATGCAGAAGGAAGAATTGCAATGTATTAATTGAAAGGAAAAGAATCTATGTGGTGGGATCAAATTGTGCAGGTACAACACATTAGAGAGAAAGATATCACTTGGAAATAATTCAATAGGCATTTCGAGAAGAAGTATTTGACTAAGAGATATTATGACAGAAAAATGAAATAGTTCTTTGAACTCAAGCTAGGCGGCATGACCATTGATGAGTATGAACGTAGGTTCTTGGAATTGCTGAAGTAGGTTTCGTTCATCAAAGAGGAGACTGTCAAGATTCAAAGGTATTTGAGTGGACTACCATATTCCATTGGGGACAAGATCCAGTATGATGACCCCAAGACCATGGAAGAAACAATAAAAAGAGATAAATTCTTATACGAACAACAAAAATAAAATCCTAACTTTCGAAAGGTTTGGGATGACCAGAAGAAGTTTAAGAAAGAGCAGAGGCAGAAGGGAAACAAACCTCCCTTTTTCAGAAACATTCCTCAAGGACAACCAATGTTTAGAGAGCCGTGAATGGCTAAAGTAGGGGAACAAAGGCCAAGACATATGCCCATTCAGTGTTGGGGTTGTCAGGGAAACCATAAGTACAGAGATTTTCCCCACAAAAATGGCAAAGTGAGAGTTGTCCATAATGTTCAGCAAGCTGAAACAATGGAGGACATGGGCAGTAGAATACCAAGGATCTATGTGGCCCTGGACAACAAGCAAGATGAATTTCAATCACACATGATTGAAGTAAAAGGTATGATCAACAACCATATCTTTACTATTTTAATTGATTCAGGGGCTAGCCATAGTTATATACATCCTAGAGTGGTGGAAAGTTTTCATTTATCGAGAAGAAAACATGAAAAGTCTTGGTTAGTGCAGTTGGCTACAGGAACCAAGAGGAAAGTCACTGAGTTGGTTAAGTCCTGTCCTGTGGGCATGAATGGATTGAGCACGAAGGCTGGATTGAACATTCTTCCTTTAAAATATTATGACTGTTTATTTGGGATGGAATGGTTGGACCAACACCATGGAATCCTGGACTATCGTAACAAGGAATTCACTTGCCTGGATGAGGAGGGGAATCAGAAAACAGTCCAAGGAATTCCCAGAGTTGTTGCTATCAGAGAAATCTCAGCAATGCAGCTGAAGAAGTGCTACAGAAAAGGCTGTCAATTATTTGCAGCCCGTGTGGAGGAAACAACCAAGCATAAGGTGTCATATATCGGAGATCATGTGGTACTAAAGGAGTTTGAGGATGTATTCTAGGAGGTATCAAGATTACCTCCGAAAAGAGATATTAACTTCTCTGTAAATTTGATGCATGGAGCAACTCCAGTGTTGAAAGCTCCTTACAGAATGAGCACGCCAGAGCTGAAAGAGTTACAATTGTAGCTTGAAGAGCTTCTGAAGAAGGGGTATATACGCCCAAGTGTGTCACCTTGGGGAGCCCTGGTTCTGTTCGTGAAGAAGAAATATGGAACACTGAGATTGTGTATCAATTTCAGACAATTGAACAAAGTGACTGTAAAGAACAAGTATCCTCTGCCGAGGATTGATGACCTCTTCGATCAGTTGAAGAATGCAAATATATTTTCGAAGATAGATCTCAAGTCTACACATCACCAGGTAAGGATAAAGGATGAAGACATCAACAAGACTACCTTTAGAATAAGGTATGGTCATTACGAGTTCACAATGGTGTCGTTTGGACTGTCAAACACACCTGTTGTTTTTATGTGCTTGATGAATGGTGTATTCAGGGACTATCTGGACAAGTTCATCATAGTCTTCTTGGATGACATTTTGGTGTATTCCAAGTCGAAGGAAGAGCATGAACAAAATCTTAGGATGGTGTTGCAGGTGTTAAGAGAGAACCAATTGTATGCCAAGTTGAGAAAGTGCTCGTTTTATCAGGAGGAGATCCACTACTTGGGGCATATTATTTCAAAGGATGAGATAGTTGTGGATCCTGAGAATATTGAGTCCATTAGAGAATGGTCAACACCAAGGAACATGACAGAAGTTAGATCCTTTATGGGTCTAGTTGGATATTATAGAAGATTTATCGCAGGGTTCTCGAGGATAGCTCACCCTATCACTTCCTTGCAAAGGAAGGAGAAGAAGTTTCAGTGGATAGAAGATTGTGAGAAAAGATTTCAACAATTGAAGCAACTATTAACCAATGCTCCAATCCTGAGTATTGCAGATCCAAATGAAGACTTTGTGGTGTGCATAGATTCATGCAAAGAAGGACTGGGAGGAGTCCTCAGTCAGAATGGATTCATAATTTGTTATGAATCCATAAAGTTGAAAGAGAATGAAAGGAACTATGCAACTCATGATTTGGAGTTAGCGGCCATTGTTCACACTCTGAGGAAATGGAGACATTACCTCATGGGAAGGAGGTTTGAATTGAGAACAAACCACAATGGTCTGAAGTATTTGTTTGATCAACTAACCTTGAACGCTAGGCAGAGTAGGTGGTTGAAATTTCTTTGTGAATACGATTTTGATATCAAGCATATCAAAGGGAAAGAGAATAAAGTGGCAGATGCACTCAGTAGGAGAGTACACAAATTACATGCTACAACCATTAGCATGTACCGAACTGATGTAAAGAGTAGAATTTTGGAAGCTACAAGTGAAGATTTGTAGTACATGGAGCTGGTAGCAAAGCTACAACAAGGTGGGATGCCACAGAAAGTGGAAAATTATAAGTTAAATACCGATGGAGTACTTCTGTACAAGAGAAGATTTTATGTGCCTAATGTACAGGGTTTGAAACTTGCGATTTTGAGAGAAATGCATAACGTGCCTTATGTTGGGCACCCTGGATATCAGAAGGCTATGGCAGTAGTCAGGATCCATTAATTTTGGCCAGGTATGAAGAAGGATATTTCTAAATACATCGTCAGATGTATGGAGTTCCATAAGGTTAAAGCGGAGCACAGACACCTAGCAGGGTTACTGCAACCTTTACCGATTATTGATTGGAAGTGGGAAGTGGTGACAATGGACTTCATCAAAGGATTGCCCAGAACAGGAAAGCAACATGATTCAATTATGGTGGTGGTGGATAAGCTTACGAAAGCTTCCCATTGCATTCCGTTAAAGACTACTCACAAGGTAATGGATGTTTCTGGCATATTTATGAAGGAAGTGACATGATTGCACGAGATTCCCAAGACAATTGTGTCTGATAGAGACCCAAAATTCACCTTGAATTTATGGAAAGGGTTATTCAAAGGGTTCAGAATGAATCTGAATTTCAGTACAACTTATCATCCCAAGTCTGATGGAAAGATAGAGAGGGTGAACAAAGTAATAGAAGACACTCTAAGGATGTATGTGATAGACAGACCATCAAAATGGGAAGACTACCTGTACTTGGTATAATTTGCCTACAACAATGGGTATCAAGCATCATTGAAGATGAGCCCATTTGAAGCACTTTATGGTAGAAAGTGAAATATTCTAGTAAGATGGGATAATCCAGCTGACAGAGCAGTAGTTGGGCCAGAGTTTCTCAAGGAAACGGAAGAACAGATGCTAAAAATTAAGCATAATTTGAAATCTTCCCAAGACAGTCAGAAAAGTTATGCTGATAAAAACAGAACCCACAGAGAGTTTAAAGTGGGAGATCATGTTTTTCTCAAAGTAAAAGCCAATAGAAGTTCCTTGAGGCTGGTAAAGTGCGCCAAGTTGGTAGCCAGATTTTGTAGGCCATTTGAAATCCTAGAAAGGATTGGGTCAGTTGCATATATGCTTGCATTACCTGCATCCATGAGTATACATAATGTGTTTCATGTTTCAATGCTTAAGAAATATATACCTGATGCTAATCATGTAATTGAATGAAATGTGATCTAGGTGGAGCAAGAAGATGTCCTGCAAGTGCATCCTATGTGCATATTGGACCGGGAAAGAAAACAGCTCCGGAATCGAACCATAGGGCTTGTAAAGGTCCAGTGGATCTAGTACGGTCATGAGGACGCGACATGGGAGCATGAGGATGCTATGCGGGAAAAATACTCACATCTTTTTGAATATTTTTAAAAATCTTGTTGATGCTGTGTGAAAGTTGCATTGAAGACAGTGCAAAAATAAGGGGAGGGCATTGTAATATCCCTAAGGACGAACCTTGTTGTAATCATGTTTATGAATTGTAAATCATGTTTTGTAGGTTGGTGAGCCGAGTATTGATAAGATGGTAGTCTTATGTGTTTATTAGGCCAGAGAGCCTAAGTGTTAAGGCCAGGATGCCTGTTTTTGTATACGTATTATGCAGAACATTAATAAAAATATAAAAATCATTGCATGCAGACCGACCACAAAGAAAGAGTGATGGGGGACTAATATTCCACAGAGAAGGTAAGGGAAAAGGGGTTGAACGGTTGGAAAGAGAGGCTAAGTGTTGATCCTAGGGGCTAAGCTTGGGGGCTTAAGTCCTTGGGAATATTAATTTATTATTATTCCAAAAGCTATGTGACAAAACATGTTTTTATCCTAAGTTCCTGGAAGGGAAAACCTGTGCAAAAGGGAACACATGCTGATGGAGCACATGCATCCTCCTGGACGACATGTGTCGGTCTCGACACATGCAATTTAACCCAAAGATTGAGCCGTGGAGGGGGTTTTTCCTCCATTCGGTCGTGAGCTGTCTGAACCGTGAGAAGTCTGGGAGGTCCTCCATTGTTGAGTCTGTGCTGCCAATTTCCAGATCCTCGGTCTTAAAACCGTTTGCACTTGCTTTGGAACCTCTGTTGTTTTTACCCTCACGCAATTTTGAGAACTGAAATGGGTGAACTGTTCTGTGTCTTCTGTGGAACCCGACACCAGGGAAATTGCCTGAGAGTGATGTGTCTAGCGTTAGGTCGTTCCCATTTTTGGACCTATTTCCATCTACTGTTGCGACTGTCACCCTTGCGGGAAATGAGTTGAAGACTGGTTGAAGAACCGGGTTGTTAGGCCCGTGGTAGAAGAGGCAGGTTGTCAGGTCTGTGAGCATCTCTCTCCAGGTGAGAGAGATTGTTGGGAAGTGGTTTTCTCCCAGGTGAGTCCAGCACCAGCTATGGAGCTCTGAGAATTCCTAATCTGGCCTGTTGCCGAAGCCCAAAGAGGCAGGTGAAGCACCGATGGACCGTTCTTGTGAAGGTGTATACTCCCGGGTGGAACAGGCATGTGGGGAATGAGAGTCTATTAGTAGTGGGCGTAAGAAGGCTCCTGGGGAGAATCCTTCTAGTTGCTCTGTGTAGTTTTTCCTGTAACCTTAGCCTAGTCTAGCATTCCCTTACCTTGGGTGAAGCTTAGTCCCAGCTCGGGGGTGACCCACTGTCGAGTGTGATGAGCAGTGAGGTCTAAGGCTGAGAGGTTCATGGAAGGTCTGCACGTGGTTGGTGGAATTACCATAGTTTCAAAGATAAGTATCAGTTTGTGATTAATATTATGTTTTGCGTGCCTGTGATGCTTATATGTTATCATGTATTCTGTTGTGCATATGAGTTATTGTTAATGTCCTTGATGATGCATATTAGCAGTAATCATGTGCTTACTATGGATTGTTTGACTAAATCTGTTAATTAGATTTAATATGCATGTTATATATATATAAGTATGAGAATGTTTCCACGTGGCAGCATTGCCCGACAAGTGGATTGGTGGTTGGGGACGTTACAACCAAGCTCTTCTTTGAACGAGTATGGGTACATTTTGGGATCCCACTAACCATTATCTCAGACCGTGACAGTCGATTTCTCTGCTCATTTTGGTTGAGCCTCTGGTCACTACTAGATACCAAGCTCACCAAATCCACTACCTTCCACCCCCAGACAGATGGCCACACTGAGGTCGTCAATCGGATGGTTGTACATATCCTGCGCATGTACAATTCAAAACACCCCCACACATGAGATGAGAGTCTTCCCTATGTTCAACATAGCTACAACTGAGCCCTGCATAGCTCAACTGGACACAACCCCTTTTAGGTGGGGTTGGGATTCCAATCATTGGGCCCCATGTATGTTGCACTAACCCTGGCGACCACCTCGACCGACTCGTCCTCTGCTCCACCAGAAGCTGACAAAGCCACCTGGTTCATTGAGTGGATCCAACACATCCGCCAACATGTTCATGATATTCTACAAAATTCTAATTCCAAGTACAAACAACTCCATGATCAACATCGGGTGCCTCACAAGTTTCAGGTGGGTGACAAAGTTTGGTTTCATTTGCAAAAAGAACACCTTACATGGCCGCATCGGAAGGTTCTCCCACTCCGTTATGGGCCGTACAAAATCACCAAGGATGTGGGTGAAAATGATTTTGAGCTCAACATTCCCCCCTTCCTTGGTTTGCATCCAATCTTCAATGTGGCTCTCCTTCGACCATATTTCCCACCATTATTGGACACCTCCGAGATAGCAGAGAAGTTGACACCAACATAGCTCAACCCTGACTGCATGCAATAGGCATCTGATAATCAGATTTTGGACACACATATCAAGGCCACTCAACATCAAATGATCCAGCTTTATCGAGTTGTCAAAGCAGGGAAACTCCTGTACCAAGGCAAGTGGCTCACCCGGGGCCAAATTCAACAAAAATTTCCTCATCTGATGGGGGAACTCAACACAATGGAGACCATTTCTTCCTAAGAAGGATGGATTGATCCAGGTGGATATTGGTGGCCACCCACCTATTCCATTGACTCGAAAAACAGTTTTCCACCTTAGCAGTTTTTCAGGTTCCAAACTTCTGGGGCCGTTTTGAGGCCCTAAACGACATTTTTTGGGGATTTGGGGCCCTTGGGATTACTAGATGCATTGCCCTGGGCCAGTCAAAAAAATTTCTCCTTAGCTAGACCTTTCCAACGGGCTATCATGCGCCTAAAACATAGATTATATGCAAAAGTTACGACCCTAAGAAGTTGATGTACTAACTTACCCAAATGAGGCCCACATGTCTTTTGGCGCTTCATCTCCTAGGGTTAGGTTTTGTGATGTCTAGGGTTTTTGACATTCCTGTTTATTGTAAAAGGCCTTCAGAGCCTCATTGTAACCATATTCTTGCGAATGAGCGCAACTGTCACATCTCTTCTCAGAGATAAGCTGCCACTATTCCAACAAGCTTATTTTCCGCTGCATTTTACAATTTCAACTTATTTCCTTATTGAATAGAAAACCAGTTTTACTGTATCTCTGTTATTTTGTGTTAAGAATATTTTAATAATCTGTATTCATTTTGTTCTGCTCATAAAATCCGGATCACAACAATTCCAAACAACAACTCCCCTTTCCCCTCAACCCACACATTGGTTGGAAAGGAAATTTCATAGTTGTGGCTCCAGGAACTTCAACTGCCAAAATGGAGCCTTCATTCACTTATGTACGAATGTACATTCAATTTTCTTCAAAATTTTCAAACATTTGCGGGTATGCTTCCCACATGGCTTCTTCGTGCTCCCATGTAGTGTCTTCAGGACTATAATAGGTCCATTGAACCTTTACCAAGCCAATGGCTTTAATCCTGATCACTTTGACTTTTTGGTCTAGGATGCACACTGGTTCCACTTAGAAATCCCCTTTGTGTTCCACCTGGATTACATTCCAATTAATCACATGATTAAGATCAGGTACATACGTTTTTAGTAAAGATACGTGGAGGACATTATGAATTATCATGGATGCAGGTAATGCTAGAATGTATGGAACTGATCCTATCTTTTCTAATACCACACAAGGCTCACAATATCTCACTGCCAACTTTGGGAAACTTCATAGTTTCAACGAGCTTCTCTTGGATTTTACTTTTAAAAACACATTCTCTCCCACCTTGAATTCTCTATTTGTTCTCTTCTTATAGACATATCTCTTCTGTCGATCTTGTGCAACTTTCAAATTCTGCCTGATTTTTATCAGCTGTTCTTCCATTTCTTTTAACAGCCTAGGCCCAATCACGACTCTGTCTGCTGGGTTATTCCAACTTACTAGTGTGTTGCATTTTTTTTCCATATAATGCTTCAAACAAGATCATCTTCAATGATTCTTGATACCCATTATTGTAGGCAAAATCAACTAAATGGATATAGTCCTCCCACCTAGAAGGCTTGTCCATTACATACATCTTAATATATCCTCAATTATCCGATTAATTCTCTATGTCTTCCCATATGACTTCGGGTGATATGTTGCACTGAAATTCAAATTTGTCCCAAATCCCTTAAACAATCCCTTCAAAAAATTGGAAGTGAACTTGGGATCTCAGTCTAACACTATTTCTTTAGGCACACCATGTAACCTAGCAATTTCTCTCACATAAATTTATGCAATATTGGCTACCTTATGAGTTACTTTCACATGAATGAAATGTGCATCCATTGTGAGTTTTTCCACCACTACCATGATGGAATCATGTTGCCTTGTTGTCCTAGGTGTGAGAAATCACAAGTATAGAAAGATAACTAAAATATAACTAAACTAACCTCCCATCTATGAATCCAACAATATATCAAACATAATAAGAATATAAAGAGAAAAGGAAAAATAATACACCAGATATATGTGGTTCACCCAATTAGGCTAGGTCCACAGGAAGGTTATCTTCTATTATCTCTAGAAATCTCCTTCAATATTACAAGAGAGCAACTCCACAATTACCCCATACAAATATAGAAGAATACTTGAGAGCAAAAGATGATGATCACATGTTATGCCTTAAGAGGCACTCTTGGCATTATTATATACGAAGAGATATGGAAGAATTACTTTCACATATTGCATGTGGGATAATATAATTCTCCTTTTTATCATCTCTTTATATAATATTCCTACAAAGAGTAAACTATTCCATAATAAATATGGGATATTTGTTTTATACTCTTTTACATAAGATTGTGGACAACTTCCGACATACTACAAAGACATTATTACCTTCCAAGGAATATAGTATATTTCAACACTAGGAAAGTTGGTAATGAAATTGATAGTAACAAATTCCCATTTCCATTCATGAATGGGAAACAGATGTAGCAACTCCACTGGATGTCTGTGCTTAGCCTTTACCTTCTAACACTCCATGCATCTGGCCAAATAATAAGTGACATCTTTCTTCATACCAGGCCAAAAATATTGGCCTCTTACAACTCTGATAGTTTTCTGATATCCTGGATGTCTAGTGTATGACACATTTTACATCTGCTTTAGGATTAAATTTCTCAATTCCCGAGAATTGGGAACATAAACTATGTTCCTAAATAAGAGGATTCCATCCTCTTCTAGCTTGTAATCCTTATATTTCTGTTGTGTATCATTATGTTGTAAGCTTTTCTTACCCTACACATAATGTTGGTTTGATATTACAACTTCTATAATTCTATCTTTCAAATTTGTTCTATACATACTAATGGTTATAACATGCATTTTATGCACCCTTCTCCTGAGTGCATCAACCACCTTGTTCTCTTTTCCTTTTATGTGCTTGATATCGAAGTTGTATTTGTTAATAAATTCCAACCATCTAGTTTGTCTAGCATTTAGTGTTGGTTGTTCAAACAAATATTTTAGACTACTATGGTCTAGATCCTTAATTCAAATTTCCTGCCCATGAGGTAATGTCTCCACATCCTTAATGCATGTACTATAGTTTCTAACTCTAATTCATGTGTGGCATAATTTATTTCATACTCCTTTAGTTTTCTGGACTCATAAAAAATTGAATGTCCATTTTGCATAAGAAATCCACTGAGCCCTTCCTTGCATGCATATGTGCAAACAAAAGAATCCTCATTTGGATTTGCAACTTTTAAAATAGGTGCACTGGTTAACAAATCCTTTAAGCATTGGAATTTTTTTTCACATTTAGCACTCCATTCGAACTTTACTCTTCTTTTGTAAATATGTTATTGGGTGTGCAATTTTGGAGAATCCCGCAATGAATCTCCTGTAATAACCAGCTAGACCCATAAATGATCTATTATCTGAAATATTTGTTGGCGCTTTCCAACTCTTGATTGATTCAAAATTTTCCAGATCCACTGCTATGCCTTCTTCTGAAACAATGTGACCCAAATAATAGATCTGCTTTTGATAAAAAGTACATTTACTCAATTTGACATACAATTGGTTCTCTCTCAATACTTGTAGCACCATCCTCAAATGCTTCTCATGCTCCTCCTCTATCTTGGAATAGACAATAAATTATATCATCCAAGAATACAATGACAAAATTGTCCAGGAAATATTTGAACACTCCATTCATCAAACAATCCTCCATTCATTGAACGTCCTCTAATGTCTCCTCCTTCTTGACTCTATGCAAAATATTCATCTTATCTCCTTGATGAGGACAATCTTTATACATGTGATCTCCTTCACATCCCCAATACTTTATGATTTGTTGTCTTGACCTCTTTCCCAAGGAATCTGTCATTTTCTGATCACCTTGAGATGACTTCCCTTGCTGATATGCTTGAGATCTACTCCTTATGAAAGGTGGTTTGAATTTTTTCTTCCTTTAATCCATATTGCATTTCTTCTTGTCATCCCAAGCCTTTTGAAAAGTTGGCCTTCCTCTATTCTGATCATACAAATACTTGGCCTTTCTTATGGCTTCTTCTAAATTCTTGGGTTCATCAAACTGAATTTTATCCTTGTAGAAGGATGGAAGTCGACTCAAGAACCTATGAATTTTGACCTTCTCATCTCTGATGAAGCTCACCTACCTGAGAAGTTCCAAGAACTTTCTCTCATATTGATCCATGGTCATTTTCCCAAGTTTGAGTTCAAAGAACTCTTGGATCTTCTTGTCATAATATTGCTCCAACAAGAACTGTCGCTGAAAATATTTCTTGAAGTACTTCAAAGAAATTATTTTCTCATCAGGGTGTTTAAACTACTTCAGCCAGTCCCACCACATAGATGCATTTCCTTGAGGTGGTAAGCTGCAACTATGGATTTTTCATTTTATGAGTAACTATGCAACTGGAAATATTTTCTCATTCCCAACAACCATGCTTCTGCATCTTCACCTTTCTTGTTTTCTCCATCAAATGATGGTGGCTTGATTTTTCTCAGCTCCCCTTGCAAGTTGTCTAACCCATGTCTCCTCCTTTGATGCCTGAGATGAGATATAGTTGGGATGATTTCCAACCTTGAATGTCCATTATCTCTTCTGTTTCAGTGCCCTTGGGAATGGTGTTGTTGATTCATGCTAATACTCCTTGATAGTCTACATCCTCCATGATCATCCCTTCTATCATGAGACCTAGACACTTCCACTTGCTTGGCACTAAATTCTTGTCTTGTGCCTAAATATTTGTTGACTTGCTTCTGCAGCATATTCAGGCTTTGTAGTATGTCATCTTGAGCTTTCATGATCATTTCATGATCGACTCTATATCTCCGCACTCCCTTTTGCAGGATTCTCATAGTTACAAGATCCTTCCCGTCTCTTCTTCCTTTAGATTCAGTCTCATCATTACCCATGCTAATAAAAATACCTCTAGTTTTTCTTCACGGTTGTAAGACCCTTGAGCATCCTCCACATCTTTATTTCTCATGTAGGTACTAAACTCTTCTTTTCTGTATCTCTAATTCTGCAAGAATGTGCATGCAATAATTGTTGTTAGAATTAAGAATATTTCAAATTATTTGTTAATTAGATTACAGGTTATTCTTCACATCAATTTATGAAGAATTTTAATACACTATTGTAGAATCTAATTCCTTAAACACATTATTTTCCAAAACAAATATCCAATGGCTATACTCATGCCTCATTATGAGTTATGAGTGGAAAGTTACAACATACATATGATGCAATTTCCACTCTCTCATTGCTACAAAATTACTTTATCAATTTCTGAGAAGATTTTATTGTCCAATTCAAAATTTTGGGTTGACAGATGTCTGCTACTCCCCAAGAAATTTCCGAGGACTATTCGTTTTCTCAAATTTGAGCTTCGAGCTGAAAGTTATGGTCCAGATAAGTTTTGACTAGTTTTCCCAATTTATCCATGTATGCTACATGTGTCTTATTTATTTTCCTACACATTTTTACATACCAAGATCCTACATATGGCTCTATCTCTGTCTTCTATGGATCATAGGATTTACATCTACTACTCATGTTCCCCAAACGAATTTCTGAGCATGGAGTTATGCCCTCTTGAAGTAAACTTGTGCCAAAATTTTACCCTTACTGTTTTGTCTGTAAATTTTTCATACGGGCTCTGTTTTGTGAAAAATTTAGGTCATTGGATAACTCTCTATGAGTTATTTTATTTTAGCTATAAATATAAGGTGTACCATGGTACAATTTATTGAAGTGGGTTTAGATTACATAAAAATGTTGTTTAGGGCCTCAAAATTGCCTCACAAGTTTGTGACTTTCAAAACCAGAAAAATTCTTAAAAATACAACTGTTTTACTACTATAACAACATTTTTATTTTGATCCATCCATTTAAAATCACATGAAATCTAAGTTGTTGATCTGAGCTCCATCAACGATCGACGATTTATTTTTTTGAAATCTAACTTTCCAATTGTTGTCTCCGACGCCCAATCGTCAGTCATCGACCATCAATCGTTTCGCCTCACAAAACCAAATATTTCCCACAAATCTCACCAATCCCTAATCATCGACAAATTCCTTTGGTAACATCCTTGTTAAAAATTTGCTAAACCCCGACCATCGACAATCGACCACGCCTTTGCTAATGTGGAAACTATGCTGACGTGGCATGACACATCATTCTGAGATGTCAAATTGGTTGATGTGGCATGACACATGGATGATGACATGACATGAAACGTGGATGATGACATCATCATCATATTTTACTTTATCTACTATCGATCACTTCTCTTGTAGGGCTTAAAGCACTCCTCTAAATCTGTTGATTCCTGATCATCGACCATCCATGATCGATGATTTCTCTTTTACAAATGAAAAATATTGTCAAAATCTGTCGATCCCCAATCATTGGCCATCAATGATTGACAATCCCATTTGGACGCATGAAACCTTCGTCGGATTCATCCGACCACTGACCATTGGTCATCGACAACTTTTTTTGGTGAACTTAAAACTCTCCGCAAATTTCGCTGATTTGACCATCGATCATCGGTGAAATCTTTCGATGACTCCAACACTTAGAAAGATTATTGATCACAATCTAGGTGAATCTGGGTCGTCGATCCCTTCAACTTCCAAGTATCGAAATTGAATCTCAGCCATTTATTTGTCCGACCTTCCAAATGGCTGAAACCTTACATATTTTTAAATTTATCAAGGTTAATCTTGGTCGTCGATCTACCAAACTACTTGTAACTCTGCAACGACCATTAAAATGCGAAATTCGACTATTTTGAGTCGAATTCAACTCTACAAATTTGCATATTGTTTCCATTAAACTCCTTAAAAAATTATGATTCATTCTAAACATGAATCTTGACCATGAATTTGGAGATTTGACTCTAATTTTCTCCCGATTTTCCCCAAATTCGCATAGACCAAAGTATGCAACAACAAATTTACTCAAATTCACACTAGTTCTTGGCCCATATCGGTCCAGTGTTGAACTAGTAGCTCTGATACCATATTGTAATGTACCCAGCCCCCAATTAGGTCATGTCACTACTAAAACGACTCACTATAAATTTATGATACTAAATATAAATGCAGAAATAACCAACACATGAAATTCATACACTTGAAACTGTCTATGTTGCTTAAATACATAAAGATAATTGCTTATCTATGCAAAAAAACAACTAAATAACATACAAAAACATTCAACCACATAAACACAGATTTAAATGCATCATTATGCTCACAAAAATTAATACTAACCAAATAAATTTCATAGTAAATTGCACAACAACTATATCAACATTATGCATACATAAACATAACAAATAACAACACTTATATTATAAAATGTGCAACCCACTGCAGAGGAATGATGTACCTCCCAGCTGTAACCTTGTTGTTCCAGTTCTCAACAACAAGACACCCCTGAGTTGAGTCTATGAATCCACAAGAGACGGAGGACCCTAAGGATGACTAATGCCCCCCCTTTTCAATAGTTAAACTCTCAACTAATTCCAGTCCACCAACACCTTTCCCCTCAACCTGCACAAAACAAGGGATGAAATCCCCATTCACTACTCATTGTCCCTTAGGAATTTCCACTCCCCTCTAGGGCTCCCAACACATGTTTGACAAGAGTTCTTCTTGCAAGGACTTCAAGAATTCCACAGCTGTAAGTACAAATTCGTGTTGCAACAAAATGAATGTTTCCTTGGTGAAATTCAAATAGCTCATTAATCCCAAGTACACAACCTCTTTCTCCATGAAATTATAGCTCCAAACAACAACCAAACATGCCCACAACAACTGCCTTCAATATCTCACACTCAAAACTCCATTGTTGGCCAGAAAACTCCTTGTAAAAACAACTCTCTATGAAAAAACATGAAATGTGCAAAATTTGGTCTCCTACCCATACACGTTTCCTCTCTTTCTTCTTCTTCCTTGAATTGCACTCTTCCCCAAGCTGATTGTACTCAACCCCCATGCTCTCAATAAATATTTGAAGTGAATCTCACACCAACCCTCTTACATGAATTCAATGATTGGGGCTCTAGAACACTCAACAACTAATGTAAGGTTCATGGTAAGGATAATTTAGAAGGAAATGAGAAATGAGATTTGGTTTAATAGACATGGGTAATTATCCCCCTTGGAAACTGATGCAGACCCCCTTCTCCCTTAAGGGCTACGCGACCTCCTGGTCAATGATCTTCAATTGCGAGATGAATTGGCTCTCTGAAACCTTAATGGTCTCGCTTACAATTAAACACATGGCCTTTCAGTATTTTGGTGCAGGTTCGATGGCACCCTCAACCTCTCCCTTCACGTTGCTGAACTATCATGGTTCAGGTGCTATCTCCTCTTCTGTTATCCCTTTCCCATATGTGACCTCTGGCTATGTCCTCACATAAACACACGATTACGAGCGCGACCAAGAGTGGTTTTCGATCAACCCGCTTTTCTCCCCAAAATCCACTACCAATTGCCACATGTCCCTTTTTCAATACCGTGGGTTCGATTGTGGCCCACTCTCAAATTTTTAAAGTTCGAGTACTTTCTATCCCCACAATCCTGCATGACCATTGATATCATGATCTCAAATGGAGCCTCTCGATCAACGGTTCAGATCAACCTCCTTTTCTACCTTATGTCCAGATCACGCCCTCCCAGATCTCCATGATTTGTTGACGTGTGCCCTTTTCAAATCGATGGTCATGATTGATTTCTCCTTTTGGGATTTGAGAGTTTCAACTCTCAACTCTTGCTTTCTCTGCAGTGGCTATCTTTCGAAATGGAATATCTGCTGACACTTGTCCTCCTCAAATTGACGGCCCTAGTCGCTTCGGGACTTCGGGCTTCAGAAATCTCAACTTTCAACTTTCACTTTCTCTCGAAGTGCGTGTATTTTTTCCGCGTGTCTTCCTGAATCATATGGATAGGATTCACTTCGGATCTTCATGCTTAGGGAGTTTAAACTCTCAATTCTCTCTTTCTCCTGGAGTGCTTTCACCAGAAGACAATGATCCATCGACACATGTTCTACCCAGACCGACGGCTGAGATCTTCTTCGACTCTTCAGGATTTGGGAGTCTCAACTCTTTGCTTTCTCCAGGAGTGTTCTCACCCAAAGACAATGATCTGTCGACATAGGTCCTGCAAAAATCGATGGATGAGATCTACTTCAGCTCTTCGGTGAATCCTCGCTCCTGTTCGTGCACAGAGACTTAACACTCATGTGCTTTACCCAGATCCAACGGTTTGGAATGATCCCGCTCCCTTTTGGATGGATCTTAGTTGGTGAATCATGAAACCTTCAGGAATTCGCCCCCTTTGAAGAATTATCCCGCTATCTCTCTTGAGCTTTCTCTCCTTCTGCTCTTTTGACTCTTTAAAGAGTTACTTCGACACTTAGTCTAATTTCGGGTCTATGCACTCCTCACAATAGACTCTTGTGCAAGATTTTAGTTTCTTGCGAGCGACTGYGCACACCTTGCAATAGTCCCTTTGCACTCCTTGCAAATGGAAACTTTACGCTATCTCTTTTGGGCTTATGAGTCGAAACAGACTTAGTCACTCCTTACAATAGATTCTCACACAAGAATTAAGTTCTTSCAGATGACTGTGCACACCTTGCATCAGTCTCTTTGCACTCCTTGCAAAGGGAAAGTTTCACGCTATCTCTTCTGAGATTTCTGAGTCGAAACTGAATCTGTCAACTTACTCCTTGCAGAMTGTATGCACTCCTTGCATGAACTCAACAAAGAGAACAATTGAAACTTATCTAAACACCTCACAGTTTCATATACTCAATAATATAACKCATTCATTCATGAAAACAAAAATAACAGGGAATTCTAATTTGTAGCAACACCATGCATTGGATCAATTTTCCTCTATTATGTTCATTCAAAAGTAAATGACTACAACTATGATAAAATAACAACAAATCTCAACAACAACTAAATCACAACAAACTCATACTAACTTGCAGCAGCCCCATCCAGGCATACAAAACGTCTATTTATCTTAGAGGGTTCGTAGGGTTCCCTCCGACTACTTGACTCCTTGAAAAAAACTAACTACTACTTAATTTCCGTTACATTCAGGACTAGGAGTGAAACTCCCAGATCACTCGTGATCACTCAACTCCCAAGTGTTTGATCTTCTTCAGTTTTCAATCATTTCAAAAATATTTGCAATAAAGGCCAATGGTTAAGACCCTGAATTGATTCAAATGCGCGCTGAGGCACTGAGTTGTCTCTCCACGTGTGCTTGTTGATGATGCTTCTGCATCATACTCCTTTAGCCAAAAATTCATGGACTCCTATCCATGAGCTCCTGCACTGACTTTCCATGCTTCTGGATATCAAATTCATTTTCCCAACTGACATATTCAACTGGGTGTCCCTTCCACTTGACTGAGTATTCAAAATAGGTCTTCCTCCTGGTCTTCTTGTGAACCCTCTGATCAACGATCTTCTCCATATGTGGCTTTTTTTCTACAGACATTTGCTTCTCCCACTGAATCTCTTTCTGATCATTTGTTTCTCCTACTTCATCTCCCTTGTAAGGATATAGGTCTGATATGTTGAATATGGGTGATATGCCCACCTCATTTGGCAGTTCAATCTCATAGGAATTTTCATCAAACTTCCGTAAGATTTTACATGGTCCTATCTTCTTCATCTTCATTTTGTTATATGTCCCCCTTGGAAACCTTTCTTTCTTGAGATGTGCTAGAACCTGATCTCGTACTTCAAATTGAAGCTCTCTGTGATGTTGGTCAACTCTGTGCTTGTATTCTTGGCTAGAGTTCTGCAACTGTTGTCTGATCTGACTATGGAGCTTCTGCACTTCTGCAGCAAAATATTCTGCTCCAACTCTTCTGATCTCACTTTGTCCAAAGTATATCAACTCATATACTCCTCTTGGATGCATTCCATACAATATTTGGAATGGGCTCTTTCCAGTGCTCCTGTTTGGTGAGTCATTGTATGCAAATTCTGCTTGTGGCAGACTCTGATCCCACTGATTATGATGCTCAATGACTAGATTCCTCAACAAGTTCCCCAAAATTTTGTTCACTACCTCAGTCTATCCATCTATCTGAGGGTGATAAGCTAAGCTAAAGGAAAATTCTATCCCCAAATTCTTCCATAGTGTTCTCTAGAAATGACCAACGAATTTGGTATCTCTGTCTGAGACAATACTTTTGGGTAGTCCATGAAGATGAACAACTTCCTTGAAAAATAATTTTTCAACATGTGTTGCATCACTAGTCTTTTGGCATGGGATAAAATGTGCCATCTTTGAAAATCTATCCACCACCACAAATATGGAATCACATCCTCTTTGTGTTCTTGGTAGTCCCAACACAAAATCCATGCTTATTACATCCCAAGGCCTCTCTGGTATTGGCAATGGTTGATACAATCCAATGTTTTGTCTTTTTCCTTTTGCATGTTGAAAGATTCTACATATGTTCACAAACTTTATCACTTCGGTCCTCATGCCTAGACAATAGTATGAAATGCTCAACTGTGCAAATGTTTTATCATGGCCGAAATGTCCAATCAATTCTCCACTATGCTCTTACTTCAAAAGGTTATCCCTCATTGAGCATTTTGGTATGCACATCTGATTGCCCTTGAACAACAATCCCTCTTGAATCATATACTCTGTCCACTGGCTCATGTCTCTCAACACATGATTTATACATGCTTTGTATGCTTCCTTGAAATCTGGGTCATCACTGTACATTTCCTTAAGGTGTTCAAAACCTAAGGTCCTCACCTGAAACTTCTGCAGAATCAAACATCTCTTGCTCAATGCATCAACAACTTTGTTAGCATTTCCAGAAATATCTTTTATGAAAAAAGTAAAATTTTGCATAAACTCAATCCACTTTGCATGCCTTTGATTCAATTTTTCCTGTCTGGTTATGAATTGTAAAGCTTGGTTATCGTTGTACAAGAAAAATTTCATTGGAACAAGGTAGTGCCTCCATTTTTTCAAGGCTTGAATTATAGCATAAAATTCCTTATCATATGTGGATTACTTTCTCTTAGTCTCATTCAAATTCTCACTGAAATATGCAACTAGTTTATTATCCTGGCTCAAGACTGCTCCAATTGCAACTCCACTTGCATCACATCTCACTTAAAATGTCTTCCCAAAATTTAGCAAGACCAGAATTGGTTGTTCTGTTATCTTCTCCTTCAATATATTGAAGCTCCTCTCGACCTCTTCTGTCCATTTAAAAGACTTGTTCCTCTTCTTCACTGTATCCATCTTTGGTGCACAAATTCCACTGAAGTTTATGATGAACTTTCTATAGAAAATTGCTAATCCATGGAAGCTTCTCACTTCAAACATACTCCTTGGTGATGGCCATTGTTTGATTGCTTTCACCTTCTCTGGATCCATCTTCAATTCGTTTGAAGAGATCACAAAACCCAAATAAATGAGTTTTGTCTTCATAAAAGAGGACTTCTTCATATTTAACAACAAATTCTCCTGCTGTAGTTTCCTCATCACTAATGTCAAATGTCTCAAATGCTCCTCCTTAGACTTTCTAAAGACCAGTATATCATCCAGATATACAACCACAAATTTTCCAATGAAATCTTTTAGTATTTCATTCATGAATCTCATAAAAGTACTTGGGGATTTTGTTAAGCCAAATGGCATAACAAGCCACTCATACAACCCTTCATTTGTCTTAAAGGTTGTTTTCTAGTCATCACCTTCTCTCATCCTTATCTGGTGATATCCACTTTTCAAATCTATCTTAGAAAATATTTTTTCTCCACTTAAACAATCCATTAAGTCATCCATTCTTGGCAAAGGAAATCTATACCTGATGGTGATCTTGTTAATGGCCCTCGAGTCTGTACACATTCTCCATCCTCCATCCTTCTTTGGACTCAATACAGTTGGTATTGTGCATGCACTCAAGCTTTCTCTTACCAAACCCTTGTATAACAAATCCTAGACTTGGTTCTTTACCTCTTCATTCTCTTGAGGTGTTAATCTATATGCTGCTTTGTTTGGCAGGCCTGCTCCTGGTATCAAATCAATATGATGGCTGATACTTCTGATGGGTGGAAATGGGTTATGTAACTCGTCCACTACTATGTTAGCAAAATTCTCCAACAGTTCCCAAACTTCTTCAGGAAAATCATCCATAGAAGTACTTGTAAGGACAACTTTGGGTTTCCTCACTACAACAAACTACATCTCCTATTCCTTCTTGAATTATTTCGTGAGTTCCTTCCCACTCATGAGAAGTATGCTTGTGCTGGATTCTTCTTTTACTTTCTTCTCCTCTATTGGCAACAACATGTGTGTCCTACCATTCTTCTCCAAGGTGTATGTATTTTTCCTCCCATCATGAATGACATTTCTGTCAAACTGCCATGGTCTTCCCAACAAAACATGAAATACATCCATGGCAATCACATCACACATAATTTCATCTCTATATCCTCCTATCTTAAATTCAACAAGGCATTTTTTAGTGACCATTACCCGGTGTCCTTTCTGCAACCACAAGAATTTATATGGATTTGGATGTGTAGTTGTCTCCAGCTCCATTTTCTCCACCATCTCTGTGGATACTAAGTTATCAGTGCTCCCACTGTCAATTATCACCTTGCATACTCTGTCTTTAGTCTTGCAAGTTGTTCTAAATAAATTGTTCCTCTGCACTGGCTTTTCAATTTCTGCCTCTGGTTTTAAGAGAGTCTTCCTCAACATCAGGGATGTTCCATCCTTTGCACCTTGTGCTTCAACATTCCTTTTCTATGCTTCTGAAATGTGAGCTTCACCTCCTCCTTATTTCTTTCTCTTGGGACATTCCCAAGACATATGTCATGTCTTTCCACATGGATAACACCTTACTTCTCCTCCTCTGCTTCTTCCTCTTCCTCAAGAATAACTTCTTCCACCACCTTGTCTTCCTCGATAACTTCCTCCTCTTTTTGAGTGACTGTGTGGTTTCTCAATATCATATTTGGGTTTCTGTACCTTATCATTGGAAACTCCCTTACCTTTACTTGGTCTTCTGCCTCTGTTTCCTGGCCAACTTCTCCTCTACCTTCAGAGCAATCTGATAAACATTCTCTACTGTCCTTACTGACATAATGATGATCTCATCCTGGATTTCATACCTCAGGGCATTTATGTACCTGGAAACTTTTTCCTCATCCTTCTCTCGCTGTCCATTCATGATATTTAGCTTGTAGAAATCCTTCGTGTAATCTTTCACTGTCATACCCTTTTGTCTCAGGTTCTGCAACTTCCTAAACATATTTATCTGATAATATTTTGGCATTAACTTAGCCTTCATATTGGCTAGCATTTTGTCCCAATTCTTTATCTTTTGTTTTCCTTTTCTCCTCCTCTTAGCCTGTAGTTCATCCCACCACAATGTTGCATGTTATTTCAGTTTGGTGACAACATGTCTCACCTTTTTCTCCTCATCGACATATTCATAGTCGAATTACTTTTCCATGGATCTTATCCAATCCAACAATTCTTCAACATCCAAATTGACTTCATACATTGGGATGTCTACTTTGGCTCTGGCTCCCAATTTAACAACTGCTCTCATAAAGTGTTTCTCGAAAAAAATTTCCCCGACAACTTCTTCGAGTTCTACTTCTTCACTTTCAGCATCACTGATGTCTCTAGCATCAGGTGCCCTCCTCTGCGCTGCCTCCATCGCCTCTAATCTTGTACGAAGTTCTCTCATTTCTCTTTCCACAACGCAATTGGCTAAAGGTGGCTCCACAGGTCTCCTCGGTGGTATTGTGTTGATTATCTCTCACACACATAGTACATCCTCGAGTTCTTCTTTGTTTCCTAAAAACAATTTCAGTCTTTGATACCGCTTGATGCAAACCCCCTTCTCCCCTAAGGGTTGCGCGACCTCCCGGTCAAGGATCTTAAATTCCGAGCCGAATTGGCTCTCTGAAACCTTAATGGTATTTCTTACAATTAAACATAGGCCCTTTAAGTATTTTGGTGCAGGTTCGATGGCACCCACAACCTCTCCCTTTGCGTTGCTGAACTATCAGGGTTCAGGTGCTAGCTCCTCTTCCGTTAGCCCTTTCCCATATGTGACCTCGAGATATGTCCTCACGTAAACAAACGATTGTGGGCACGGCCAAGAGTGGTTTGGGATCAACCTGCTTTCCTCCTTGCAATCCACTACCAATCGCCATGCGTCCCTTTTTCAATACCGTGGGTTCGATTGCGACCCGCTCTCAAATTTTTAAAGTACGAAAACTTTTTGTCCCCACAATCCTGCGTGACCGTTGATCTCACGATCTCGAACGAAGCCTCTCAATCAATGGTTCATATCAGCCTCCTTTTCTACCTTCTCTCTGGATCACGCCCTCCTAGATCTCCATGATCAGTTGACGTGTGCCCCTTTCAAATTGACGGTCGTGATTGATTTCGCCTTTTCGGCTTCGAGAGTTTCAAATATCAAATCTTTCTTTCTCCACAGTGGCTATCTTTAGGAGTTTCAATATCTGCTGACACCTTTCCTCCTCAAATCGACGGCCCTGGATGCTTCGGGACTTCAGGCTTCGAAAATATCAACTTTCAACTTTCACTTTCTCTCGAAGTGTGCAGATTTCTGCCACGTGTCCTCCTGAATCAGACGACTAGGATTCACTTCGGATCTTCGTGCTTCGAAGTTTCAACTCTCAACTCTTGATTTCTCCCAAAGTGATTTCAACCGAAGAAAAAGATCTTTTGACGCATTTTCTACCCAGACCGATGGTTGAGATCTGCTTCGACTCTTTGGGATTCGGGAGTCTCAAATCCTAGTCTTCTCTTTCTCCCAGAGTGTTCTCACCCGAAGACAATGATCTGTCGACATGTGTCCTGCACAGTTCGATGACTGAGATCTACTTCGGCTCTTCGGCGAATCCTCGCTCCTATGTGCACACAGAGACTTAACACTCATGCGCTTTACCCAGATCCAATGGTCTGGAATGATCCCACTCCCTCCTGGATGGATCTTAGCCGATGACTCATGAATCCTTCAGAAATTCACCCCCTTTGAATATTTCTCCCGCTATCTCTCTTGATATTTCTCTCCTTCTGCTCTTTTGACTCCTTAAAGAGTTACTTTGACACTTAGTTGAATTTAGGGTCTGTGCACTCCTCGCAACAGACTCTTGCGCAAGATTTAGTTTCTTACGGGCGACTGTGCACACCTTGCAGTAGTCCCTTTGCACTCCTTGCAAATGGAAACTTTACGCTATCTCTTTTGGGCTTATGAGTCAAAGCAAACTCAATCACTCCTTATAGTAGATTCTCATGCAAGACTTAAGTTCTTGTGGATGATTGTGCACACCTTGCAACAGTCACTTTGCACTCCTTGCAAAGGGAAAGTTTCACGCTATCTCTTCCAATCTTTCTGAGTGGAAACAGACTTTGTCAATGCACTCCTTGCGGAATGTATGCACTCCTTGCATGAACTCAACTAAGAGAACAATTGAAACTTATCTAAACACCTCTCAGTTTCATATACTCAATAATATAACTCATTCATTCATGAAAACAAAAATAACAGGGAATTGTAAACTTTAGCAACACCATGCATTGGATCAATTTTCCTCTATTATGTTCATTCAAAATTAAATGGCTACAACTATGATAAAATAACAACAAAAATCATCAACAACTAAATCACAACAAACTCATACTAACTTGCAGCAACCCCATTTGGGAATACAAAATGTCTATTTATCTCAGAGGGTTCTTAGGGTTCCCTCCGACTACTCGACTCCTTGAAAAAAAATAACTTCTACTTAATTTCCGTTACATTCAAGACTAGGAGTGAAACTCCCAGATCACTCATGATCACTCGGCTACCAAGAGTTTGATCTTCTTCAATTTTGGATCATTTCAAAAAGATTTGCAGGAAACGCTAACAGTTAATATTCTGAATTGATTCAAAGGTGTGTTGAGGCGTTGAGTTGTCTCTCCATGTGTGCTTGATGACGATGCTCCTGCATCAGAATCCTTCCCTCTCTCGTGGATACTTAGTACCCAAATCTTTGTCCATGTCCATCTGCAATTGGCGATACATTTTATTCATCATATTCAATTTACATCATTTACATATTACATCGATTTGGATCTCAGACACGTTTGAAAATAAGGATGTTACAAGAGCCACCTGATCCCGAACATTAGTGATGCTCTTATCAGAGCCTCATTTTTTTGATCCTAGCCATTGGATGATCTAGATTTTGGCCAACCTTCATTTTCAAAGTTTCTCTTATATGGCCCTTGACCACCAAACATGCCTTTTGCCATTTAAAAATTAAATTTCATTCGAGATTTTTTTTTTTTAATTCCTCTGTTGTATGAGAAGACTGTCTGTTGCTACAACAAACTAAGAAAATTAGACAATAATAATAAGAAGGATAATAAAAATAAAAAAGAAAAAATGAATTTTGTTGCCCAAATTTATTGTTCTGTACAACCAACATAATGCAATTAAAATTCATCACCTTACAATTCATTAATTGCAAGTTGTTCCAGCTGCCATATTTGTCATACAATTCTCTCATCATCCGTCGTACAATCAACTCGTCCACAGAAACCACCGTATGTCACTCATTTAAATTTTGTACAATCCACCATTTTTTGTACAAATCCGTTGTTTTTGTCTGCCTACAATTGCACATGCTTCTGTACACATCACACCCGCTTCTTCTCGTGTGTACAGTATGACCACAATTGTAATTCGTGGTAGCAAGAGATTATGTGACGAGATAACCATCGTTTCATTAAGTCATGGGTACAATGGGAATCATATCCCCGCACAATGAATTAAACCATAACTTGATTACATTAGTGACGCAAGGTGAATCCTTATCAAGTGAATCCATTAGGTCCCAGAGACCAGATACCAGAGAAAAGTACAATAATTGATTTGAGTGTCACGGCCCTCTTTTTATTTTGAAAAACTGCAAAAATGAAAAATAAAAAGTTTCTTCTCTAGAATGTTAGTAGGAGGTAGATAGTATTATATAAAGAGGTGTAAACTATGTAATGGAACATGGTTGAAGAGTATTGTATTTGGTGCTTAGTTCAATATGAGGTTTCCCCCTTGAAGAGGTAAGTGAACATGAGTGGATCTTCCATAAAAGGATCAATTGTAAGGTGTTTCCCTACTTAAGTGTTTGATATTAATAAAGTGTATATTTCTTCTATATTTTTCTTGGATATTTTGTTATGGATTATATTTTCAGCTCTAAGGAACTTAATGATTGGTATCATAACACTTCCTTGGGCCAAGAAAAAGGGACAATTTTTTTTTCATTTTTGCAAGTTTTCAAAAGAAAAAGAGGGTCGCGACACTCAGATCAATTATTATAGTTTTTTCAGTATAATTTGAAGAAAGTGGTTGTATATTTGAGTTCATCTTGGAAAAAAACTGATTAAAAAAAAACATATGAATCAGAGCTCCAAAAGTGAAGATCGCACTGATTTAAAATCAAGAATTTTCAGGGTCTTTTTGTGACGACCACGATATTGCAGAGCTCATAAATTTTGACAGGGTGCTCAGATGCTGCTAGATCCGTGCCATCAGATAGAGGATTTTCATAAATTTCATTTGGTATATTATATGTGGTGCTTCCAATGGATATGTCATGTAATACATCTTTTGACAAATTTCTCTCTCAAACCCTCATGGGAATGAGAATGGAAATATGGTATTGTTGTTAGAAAAATCTCTCCGAGATATTCAAGAGACACTCGCTAACTATCAAGAGAACTATGTTATTGTGGATACATACCCTTGTATCCAGGAAGAAGATAAGCAATAAATATATGCCTAGCACAATTTAAAGTATGATTGTGAGGATTGGTATATGGATAGTTATCATTTCTAGGATGACAACTACTTTCCTCTTCTATATGATGACTCTACTCCACCTTATGTAGAGGACATCATAGAGAGAAGTCAAGAGCCTTTTATGAATAATTTTTTTTTCTTCAGTTTTATCCAGTACTATTATGTTACATGGATTATTTTTTATATGCACATGGATTTACATATTTTCATCCACATGACCAATGTAGACATTTGGAGCACCATTTTCAGTTGGCTATTGAGTCCTCATATCTTCAGAGGGGAGTTCACATGTGCACTTAGAAATGGGACCTATGTTTACAATGGATCTTGGACTACTTCAACATGGTGGCTAACACTTCTACATGGGACCCTGGTTCTCTAGCCTACTTCATCATTATGGTCCACACTTATCCATGGGAGCCTGGTATATGGTTGTACTTCCTTACAACAAGTGTTGAGGACAACACTTTTCTAAGAGGCGTGGAAGTAGTGTGTCTAGGGGGGTAATATGGGGTACCTAGGGAGGTAACCCATGGGAATAATAATAGGGTTATGTATTTTTATGTATGGAGGCCATTTCTAGTAAATAAGGCCTATTTAATAGTGTGAAAGAATTAAATGTGAGAAGACTTATTGAAAGGTTCCACCTACTCGAAGGTTCCTTCTCTAGAATGTTCTTAGGAGGTATATGGTATTATATAAAGAAGTGTAAGATATGTAATTGAGCATGGTCGAAGAGTATTGTATTTGGAGATGATCTCAATATGAGGTTTCCCCCTCGAAGAGGCAAGTGAACAAGAGTGGATTCCTTCCATAAAATGATCAATTGTAAGGTGTTTCCCTACCTTAAGGGTTTGATGTTAATAAAGTGTGGATCTCTTCTATATTGTTCTTGAATATTTTGTATGGGATTATATTTTTAGATCTCAAACACTTAACATATTTGGTTTGAGAAATAAGAGTACTCTTGTTTCTTATTGGTGCATATCCCACATACATTTGAGGTATCTTATAGAAAGTATTTATACTGGAAAGTAGTTTTAATTCATTTCAAGATGTAGTGCACAATACTTGGGATTGGTTTTGGGATCCTTTGTGGGCTTGGATTTGGCTTGGAAAGTTGACTCTAGGTTTATTTTGGTGGTGGTTTATAGTTTGAATATAACATTCCTTTGTTAGAATATGAAAGACGCGTGCTCGTTTTACCATTGACAATACCCTTGTCACCCAACCATAGGTCGAAGCCACCCTCCGAGCACCTTAACCTTGACAGAGAATCATTCCAGAAGAAAACCCTAGGCTAGATAGCCAAACAAGGAGTAGCGCACCTTTCCCCAAGGATAGCACACCAATAAGAGATGATTAGATAGTCCAAACCCTAGCCAAGAGATACTCCAAGCCAAAATTTAACTGCTAGCTGCAACAACTGCACCACCAACTCTCCTCCAAACCTGCGCACAATACTGCAACTGCTGAGATGTGTCAAATGAGAGACCGATGCCCTATATTTATAGTGGTTCTGGCAGACTTACTAGGGGCAAATTCTCCTTCTGGGTACATATCTGTTCAGTATATTATTATTATTTCTGGCCGACTTCTTCTCTTGGAGGCTAATAACCTAATATAAATTATCTTCTTGAGCCGACAAGTCTTCTAGGGTTATTAGCCAACTCATTAGGGTTTCTTCTTGCTTTCCAGAGTATTCTATTCTTGTCAGGTTCATACGTGGAGGTAAATACCTCCCGCAGCTACCATAATATCAACATCCTTGTGGTAGGGATCATGATGAAAAGAGATGGGGTGAACCCAACTATTTTATATAATGAAATGGTAAGCAACATGATAAAAGGTGAGATCTGATTTGACTCTCGATGTTGTTATATATATATATATATATATATATATATATATCTGGGGATGAGATTTTCCTTGATAAACAAAGATAAGGAAAGAGGATAAAAAAGGTAATGAAATGGTAAGCAACATGATAAAAAGTGAGTTCTAATTTGAATCTCTATGTTACTAATATATGGGTCCAAGGGATTTTTCTTTATAAACAAAGGTAAGGAAAGAGGATAAAACAAGTAATGAAATGGTAAGCAACATGATAAACAATGAGGTTTGTTTTTATTAATATATAGATATATATTAATATATGTGTCCAAGGGTCGTTTCTTGATAAACAAAGGTAAGGAAAAGAAGTAAGGCTTCTAGGTGAAAATGCTAATAGGTTGGAGCTTAGTCATAAGCATAGGTGTATGGGATGTCTATAAGGTTGAGCCTAAAATCTTCATTAAAAAAGGCTTGGTGAGTGGAAATATATCTATATATGCATTGGGACTAAAAACTTTGATGGCGATATGGTAATGGAATTAGTATTGATTTTAGATGATTGGGCCAAGGCTTATAAATTTTTTTTCATTGTCATGATAATGAAATAATATGGTGTTTGGTTATAGGGGGTTAAAAAAATAATATTTCAAATGGTGTGGCATATAGAAAAGGGTAAAAGAGAAAATGAGTTTATGGAAAAGGGGTGAATGGTGATTTGATTAGGGTAATTAATTCTTAAAGATAATGAATTTTGGGAATGGGGGCCATGAACCAAGTTGCCATGTCATGCAAAAACACCACCAATCCCACCAAGGGGAAAATTTATGTACTATACATGCATACATACATACATATATTCAGTCTAAACCAACCTACAAATTATAACATTACAAATTATGAGACATAAACCATCACTTATTTATCATTAACAACACAAACACAAACACAAATAGTATTTCATATAATTCAAAGACACCTAAGTGGTGGAAACCCGAGACGACATCAAGTTAGCTAAAGACATAGCTTTAGGAGATGAGAATGCTTGGAATGACATTTTCATCTAGGGATTCCATTTCTTAGGTAATTTTTTTTGAAATAGTATGGTAGCCTAGAAACACTTTTTCGTCTTGTATAAATTGACCAAAATGGTGGTCAACACATGCCAATCAACAAAAGTGCATTGCGTACAATGGTGTGCTAGCATAATAAAAGCTTTGGTTTCGTAGACTAGTGGAACATTATTGGTCAAGTATGGAATTTACATCATGTCTTTAAGGTGAAGAAAGTAGGTCATCATGGGAAATGAAATTTTCACCCATGAAGGTATGAAAGGGCTAATCTCAAAGGAGCGGAGAATGGGGAAGATTAAGAAAATGGGGAATGGACTTCCCAACCCTTGCATTAGCATAATGTCTTCTTGGGCACAATTTGGTAGAACACATATTAGGCACATTGTCTCCTACTTCATGTAAGTGTTCGTGTCAAAGTCCACTAACACTTTTACAACTAGTGAGAAAGGCAATTTAAGAGTTTCCAACTATCTATTCTCCTAAAGTCAAGAATGTATAAAGCATGAGATCTTTGTCAAGAATAATCAAAATGAACCAAAAAAAAGTAGGAAGAAAAGGAATCATATAAAAACAATCAATTATTCAAAATCACACAAAAGAAATAAAAAGAAGACAAAAGAAAATAATTAAACTAAGACGTAAAGGTGAAATAGAAAACAAAAGTGAAAATGAAAGTAATAAATAATTTTTTTTTTTTTGGTTTTTGTTATTTGTATGATTTATTACTATTGTTTTGTTTCTTATTTATGTACAAGGGGGAGGGGAAAACAACGATCTCAAGGGAGATGAAAATTAGCATAAAGGATTGCATCTTTGGCTCTAAATCCTATATTCATGCCATGGAAAGGGAAGCAACTATGGAGGGAATTCCAACCGACATGTGAACCAACAAAATAATGCGGTATAAGGAGAAATACTACCAAGATAAAAAATAATTAATCATGCATCTGTAAAATATGTCAATCTTCTATGTCATTACATCTTACATCAAAAGAATTATAATGCTCATGGACATCATATGATGAAATCAAAGTTTTCATGCAAGTTTTTGGTTTCGGTCCCTATTTAAGAATGATTGAAGAATCATGGAAATCATGGGTATCACGGTTTACTTCATATTTTGGGACATCACATACTGATTTCATGTGATGACCTAATTCCCCAAAGGGATACTCATCATAAACTAGATCTAATATCATCTCATGAACCCTAGAATAATCACCCTCTAAATAATGATATTGAAACTAAAACAAGGGGTTGGAAAATATGGTAAAACCTTTGAATTGATCATCTTTATCATAAAAAGAGATTGAGAAAACATCAAGTGGGGTAATCATATAGATACTAGGTTCCTTGACATCGTTTGACCCAAATGAGGGAATACAAAAATTTCTCTCCATGTCCCATGCTTGGGTAGGGTCAGGGGCAACATGAAGGGGAAACTCGTCATCCATATCATGAATTTCCTTTTCATCAATGACACCATCATAAAATAGTCCATGAATGAGGGAAGCAAGGAGGCAGGTATCATTTCCCATCCCTATATTGATAAGTTGTGGGCCAACATTGCATGTATACAATTTTGATTTATGAGGTAAATGATGATTTTGGATATGGTTATGTGATTGAACTTATTGGTCCGTTCCAAAGGAACTAGTGTTTAGGGTATGAGAAGCATGTCAATGGTCAAGTGCAATTATGTGTTTATGACTATATTCACACTTAATCTCCTCATCATGAGTAACACAACCATCAATATAAGCTCTTAGACAAGAGAGTTCCATGCTAGCTAGGGGGGCACTAGGATGAATTCTCTCTAAGGACCTATTAGGATGGGATCCATTTAACATTATTTGATTACGGAAGAACATTTGGTTCTACAAGTTTTGAATTAATTTCTTTATGATTGACAAGTCTTCATGCGAGTTACACCCTCCTAGGGAGAATCCTACGCTAATGGTTTGATCTTTAAAGTTTAAAGCAATAATCAAGGCTAAATCTAGGTTACGAAAAATATTCTACTCCAACCACTATTGGTAAGGAGGAAGGAGGTCATCATAATACAAAAGATAAACCAACTTGGAAGGCTGAATGAATTTAGGGATTTAGCTATATAACTTGATAAATCTCAAGTTAAATGCTCTAATGTTATCACCTTTTTTCATGCACAAATGATTTAAATTTTTAAGGTGCTCACAAGCGTTGTCCAAGTCTCCAAAGGTAGATGTGAACTAGTATGCCATCTTTGACCATGTGGATATGCTCTCATTTGGCAGGTTGACAAACATGGAAGTAACATGACCTTGAAAATAATTATTTAACAAAATATTGCAACTATCATTGCCACATATGACCAAAATGGCACAATCAATGGAAAAAACATGAAGGTGCTTATGTACTGCAATGGTACCCTCACCTTGAAGAATGGGTAGATGATTCTTGAATTTTGGGAAAAATCTTGATATGATGAGTGAGATTTAGGGTTGAAGGAACTAGACAAGGATATTTTGGATTGTCAACCTCTCAACTGAAAATCCCATACCAATGAATGATCTTATTAGTATTGGTGGAAGAAGGCATCATGATGTAATGGTTGATAATCTTATCGATAGGATGCCTAGAATCCATGACTAAGAATAAAATTTAATAAGGTTAGAATGAATTTCAAAGAAAAAATTGAAAGATTTAAACAAAACCAGGAATGGTTCCCACGAGTATGGTCATCAAATTATGTTGATTGCACAAATGGTACTCACACAACCAAAATTTTGAACTGATCCACCAGGATAGATTAAAGGGAGGTGGGAATGATCACCTAGATATTTATAACTCCTATGTACTTTCTCTAATGCCCCTTGCCTTCCTTATGAAATCTAGTGAGGTATAAGATAAATGAAAGAGGTCTCTTAATCAAGTGTAGCTGCACATACCCTCCTTCAAAATGATTTCAATGCTTTCAAGTTATATGATTTTTAGGATTATATATGTGTAGTTATTCCTTTTAAGCAAACTTTTCAACTAAATGCTTTGTTTTTTATTTTAAATATCTATTATTTTTTATCGTTTTGTATAAAGAAAGATCAAAATAAATTAGGAATCGAAGTGTAAAAAGGAAAAAGATAGATATGACCATAATCAATGCTTTGTATTACAAATGTGTTAAAAAGAGTACATTCTATGGCATAACATGCCTCTTTCATCCTCTTGCAAAAATTTGGACTAGAATTGTGCAAAACTTGTCATGATGTTTTCAGGGACCATACAAGAATATGCCAGGGATGGTAAAGGAAGAAAGACTAGGAACATTAACTCTTGACTTTTAGGAAATTTAAATAGGTACTCGAATAGTTGCATTTCCTCTACAAATAATTTGCTAGTTAGTGCTCAATAGAAACCCAAACAATTAGTTGTTTATAAAGAATTGCAAAAGAAATGTATACCTAAAAAATCAAGAGGAAGGTTCAAACACTCACATGCATTACACCGTTGGAGAACACCATGATATTAATAAATCTACTATTTCCTAGAGAAAAATATTAATTGGAAATGAATGTAGTAAGTAAACTAGATTTGAGCTCTTAGTGTATCTCTCTTCTCTTTCCTCCCTCCTTCTTTGTCCTATTGTGAAGGATGATATTTAAAGACTTTGGTAATAAGTTAATATAGTTATGAAACTGAAGGGAGTTTCTAGAAAAACACTAACATGAATCCTAGCTAACTCTAAATCAATCTAAGTGTCCATCAACTTAGAAAATCTAGAAATTAAATGAAATAAAATTGTAAGCTAAAAGTAGCAAAATCTGGGTACATATACCATTTTCCCTGTTTGTCCATATGTACAACTTAGCTATGCATATTAGAAAAGTTCTTGTGAGGAAATATGAAAAGAAATGCCTCTAATTTAAGTTTGAGATCATGAGAAATTTCAAACCAAAGATACAGACAAGTCTAAATATTATACTTTTTGGACTTTTCCGACATCCATCATCAAAATCCAACTATGTAATTGTTGGTGAAATTGCAATTTTCCATTGTTCAAATTACAAATGAATAAATGGATTTAGCGCCTTGAAAAACCTGTATCGCACCCCAATTATGCAATATCAACAGCTGAAATCTACATCTAAATTGTTGGCTAGATTTTGAGAAAAAATTATCGGAAAAATATGACCAGAAAAGATTAAAAAAGTAGAATGTTTATACTATGCTAAAAATACACCCAACAACTCTTCATCCTTAATAATTGCAAAGATATTTTTTAGATATTGATTTTAGTTTAACTCTTATATTCCATAATCTTCACAAATAGTGCGATTTGATGCAAAACTTGGCCACTGCCTATCCTCTACCATGCAACTTATACTTCTGCGAAAAATTGTGCACATGCAATATGGTGATCACCTTGAATCAAGTCATCCAATTGTCAATGATTATACAACAAAAGCACCAATTTATAAAGTTTCCATTTATTATTAAACAAAACTAGCACACTATGGTCCATAGACATTGCTTTTGTACAATATAGAAATGTTGGGAAGAATTTGATTGATAAATATAGTTGCCTCTTACCCAATCAATTCAAGTATGCAAATAAGAATTTGATAGAGGATCATCTCTGCCCTGGAAAGATGTAGTCTCTAAAAGCTTTATGATTAGTGCAAGTCATTGTATCACTTAGCTACTTACAATCCTCTACTTCAAGACCAACCCATTAAAATGATAGAACACAATAGGAAAAAGATGGACACTACTTCTAGACTAAGCCTGATCTATGATTCCATTAACTGTACCTTCAACCTCTTGTTTCCCTGTAAGTTGATGTGATGCTGTCTTTGGAGGGGTTGTTGCTTGCTAGTCTTTTAATCCAACCTTAGACATTAAGATTGCTAATGGGATTCTTTTGCCACATATAGCTATGCTTCAGGTACATTATAGAATGTAAGTTTGGGAGAATTTATTTCCTAATGTTGGAAACATGCCAACGAATTTCCCATGCGGTCACATGCACACGCATGCAACTATATTAGGAATGCGCACTCATGCACTCTTTTGTGAACAAATTGTGTAACTGGTGGATCTGATTATAATCAATTAGTCTAACTATTTGAGAGATGTTATATATACGAGCATACCCATAGAGGTGAGAGTGCAATGTGTGTAGTGTGTGAGAAAGACACAATACTGTGGAGTGCAGTTTGTATGTGAGGAGAGGATGGTCGTATGCATGTGATGGCTATTGTAATTCTCCCTTGAATAATAAGAATATTGATAATCATTTCCTGTGGTTTTTTCCCGTATTGGGTTTCCACATAAATCACTCTGCCAATTGTGTGATTGTTGTTGTGTTGTGTTTGGTTTGTTGTTCTTAGTTTTATGCTTTGTTGATGCTTTGTTTTTGGTTCCACTGCCTAACAAGTGGTATCATAGCTCTAGGTGAGGAATCATTTTCATGAGTGAGTTGTAGGGAGATTTTTGTAAAAGAGAGTGAAAGCATGCTCAGTTTTGTGACATTGTTATGGTGAGACAACGATGTGAGCGTAAAAACAACGATATAGAAGAAAATGAATGAATAATCAGAGATCATCGCATGCAAGGGGAGAGATAACCCTCTTTCATTGCTGAATACACCTTGTGGGGAAGCGATAACCTTGGTACACGCGTATATGCATAGAACTAAATATTTGCAGAGAACTCAAAAGATGAAGAGTTCTAAGTTTGAGGTGGAAAAATTCAGTAGTAAGAATAGCTTTGCACTATGGAAGCTCAATATGCAGGATCTATTTGTGCAACAAGGATTACAAAAGGCATTGGCTGGAAAGATAAAGAAACCGACAAGCATGATGGACGAGGACTGGGAAGATCTGGATGCAAGAGCTCTCAATACCATTCGATTGTGTTTGGTAGATGAAGTGTTGTTTAACATCTCTAAAGAGGAGACAACAACAGGTTTGTGGAACGAACTGGAGACTCTGTATATGACAAAGTCCTTGATGAATATAATCTTCTTAAAGAGGCAGTTGTACAACTTGTGGATGAAAGAAGGTATGAAAATTGTTGATCACTTGAATGTTTTCAATACTCTGATTTGTCAATTATCTAGTATGGACGTAACGTATGAAGATGATGACAAGGCGATTACGCTAATGTGTTCGTTGCTTGAGTCTTGGGATCATCTGGTCACAACTATGTGGTTTATCTCAACATATGCCATTGATTATGACATATGTTGTCTGAGGAGATGAGGAAAAGATCCAGTTGGTAGTAAGGAAACCTCAACAATAGAAGCAATGGTGGTCAGAGGTCGATCTATAGAAGGAGGGAAAGATCATAAAGGTACAACCAGGTCTAAGTCGAAAGACAATAAGGGTAAGGGAAAATGTTGGTTCTGTGGAAAATTTGCACATCTAAAGAAGGATTGTTGGAAAAGACAACAAACGTCGAAAGAGGACTCCACAAAAGAAGCAAATTTAGCTACATGTATGGTTGATGAATTTTTTTCTGTCCGTTGTGTCTCACCACCTGTGTTCACATAGAAGGTGCAGGGAGGTGATGGTTGAGTCACAGTGAAATAAAAAAAAAAAAAAAAAATTATTTACTTTGAAGTTGTAAAGATTATTGATTGCATGCAAATGGGCATATGTTTGTAAGACCTGGATAGGCATACGTACCCCTAGTTTATCAGGTCACCTATGAAAATTTTAAACATAGAATTAGGTAGATTGAATATGTGGGGGGGGGGGAGGGGGGAGGCATGTATGTTGCCTTAGCCTTAACTCGATGAAAGAGTTAAGGAGTTAAATATGTTTTTAGGTCAAAGCAGGTGGTTTTCGGGTCCATGTTTTTTGGGTATCCCGTGGTATTGTGCCCATGGATTGCATCTAATGAAGCCTATAAAATTATTGGTGAACTCCATTGTAAATGGGCCTGTAGGTAAGAGGTGAAGGCTTACTTGGTCAGCTTGGTCGGATTTGGACAAGGTTGTTCGAATGTAAAGTTCAAGGTGGAGCAGTGTGTCTAGTTCATAAAGGTGGGTCTGTAGAAAGGCTGAAGTGTAGGCAGGTCAATCAAGTGTTTGAGAATATATGATGAAGGTAGGTTCATATCCATGGAAATTGGAAAGTATTGCAAGGAATCTGGGGTCGAATAGGCATGTTCAGTAATTGCAATTTGTAGCAATAGTTGTGGATAGAAGCGATTGGGCTATCTGGTAACTTGGTCACCATCAGTTGCAAAAGACAAGAAGATTCAGGAAGAGGTATGAACAGGTCATTTGGTAATTACTCAAATGTGAAATTATTCGGTTGTGATGCTTATGTTTTTTATCAACACTCTAAGTAGGAGCCAAATCAAACAAGTAGATCTTTGATATGGTGATGATGTTAAGGGATGTAGACTGTGGGATCCTACTACCCACAGAATCATCATGGATATATATGCAATGTTTGATGAATCTCCTTTTATAATATATGAAAGGTTCAAAGCATGACTGGTAATAGAAGGGTATTTGGAAGGTATTGATTTCCATGAAAGTTTCTCACTAGTTGTTACAAGATTGTTTCCATTCATGTTGTGTTAGCACTAGTTGTGTTAGTACAACTAGATGTTAAAATTGTTTTACATGGAGTTTTTTGGATAAGGGGATGTATTTGGAACAACAAGAACGATTAGTTTAGAATCACAACAAAAGATTTGTTTGCAGACTCGAGAATCATTGTATGGCCTAAAGCATGCCAAGAAAATGGTACAAGATGTTTGATTCCTTCATGGTGAGCCAAATTTTACAAGAAGTGAGTATAACCATTGTGTTTATGGTATAGTCATTATCTTGGTGTTATATGTTATGCTTGTTGTAAGAACAAGCATGGTTGAAGTCAACAAGTTGGCTAAGTTGGTTAGGACGTTTGTTATGAAGGATCTGGGAGTAGCAAAATAAATCTTGGGCATGGAAATACACAGAGACAAGAATGATGGTAAGCTCGGTTATCACAACATAAGTATGTGGTGAAGATACTCAAGAAATTTGGTATGAATAATGTGAAACTGGTAAAATCCCTTTGGATTTCCATTGTAAGTTCTCTTCAGGTTTATGTCCTAACTGATGAAGAAGAAAATGGTTATATGTCTCGAGTATTATATGCTAGTAGGAAGTTTGATGATTGCGATGGGAAGTGGTCAACATTTCACATGCAGTTGATGTTGTCAGTAGACACATGGAAAAACTAGGTGAAGAGCATGGAAATGGGTGCTTCAAACACAGAAGCACAAGTATCACCTACATTGGTTGCAATTATTTAGTCTATGGTTGTGATTCATGAGTTTTGGACAAGATGAGACCTACCTCAGGTTATGTCTTGGAAGAATGCAAGTATCTATTGGGTAAGTTTGGACATGTACATGATGTGGTGTTCTATGGTGGTCAAAGTGTTGTGTGTTTGACTAAAGGTCCAATGACAAATTGGGACAAGTGGATCAGTTTATTAGACAGGTTACTGATGGAGGCAGAATGTTCCATACTGGAGTGAATTGTGCAGGCATGTGCACGTAATGATATTGTTAGAGAAGTTGTGGAGATGTGATGGTGTTTGGCTTCTCTTGGTTTGGAGAAAGGTGATGAATTAATTAAGGGCATGATATATCAGGTAAATTGTTTTCAAGTTGGAGATTGTTGAAAACATGCCAATGAATTTCCCATGCGGTCACATGCACATGCATGCAACTATATTAGGAATGCACATGCATGCACTCTTTTGTGAACAAATTGTGTAACTGGTGGATCTAATTATAATCAATTAGTCTAACTGGTTGAGAGATGCTATATATACGAGTATACCCATAGAGGTGAGAGTGCAATGAGTGTAGTGTGTGAGCAAGACATAATACTGTGGAGTGCAATGTGAATGTGAGGAGAGTATGGTTGTATGGCTATTGTAATTCTCCCTTAAATAATAAGAATACCGATAATTATTGCTTGTGTTTTTTTCCCGTATCAAGTTTCCACATAAATCACTCTGTCAATTGTATGAGTGTGATTACTACTGTGTTATGTTTGATTTGTTATTCTTAATTTTATGCTTTGTTTATGCTATATTTTTGCTTCAGCTGCGTAACACCTAAAACATCACCATGTTCTAACATTCTATTACAACTACATATGAAATCAACTCAACAATTTCCTAAGTTCCTTACTCTTAAATGAGTAAACAATTCATGCTTTGATTGGTTGGCTTAGCAAAATATTGCTTGATATTCATAGTTGAGTGCCGAGATGGTCTAGTCATATTATTCGATTTGTGGACAAGTGTCTCATGTCAAAATTAATTTGCTTGAAATTGTGGTGGTGAAATTCTAGCGCCACTCTAGTCCAGCGACTCCGAGTCCTCTCCAATCATATTAAATTTCAAGCTGAAGTCGTTGCATCAACTTGAATTCAAGGGATTGAGTAATTACCAAATCTGGCGTGGCATCACCCATATATCTGTGTATTCATTATTGCATCGAATTCTATGAATCAACTATAGTTCGCCTCTCTTTAACTTTTCATTCATCAAATATCATGATCTATCTCGAATATATCTATTCGTTGAGGTCTATCGATCGATTAGTAGATGGTAGGTGCTTTGATTTGACGCAAATATATAGAAGAGAGAATGATATATATATATTTTTTTCGAGATTCTTGTTTTTCAGATTTTTTTTTTTTTTTGGAAAAATAGCGTAGCCTAGCAACACTTTGTTGACTTGTATCAGTTGATAAAAATGATTCTTGTTTCAATAGTCTCTTATAGTATTGGTGTGTTGTGGTTGTGTAATTGTTAAACATCGTAAATATCCATTTCCATTCAACCTATTATGGTGAGCACAAGCACCATTAGAATTGGTTCATAGTGACATAAGTGGACCATTCCCCACTCCATCTTTTTAGGTGCATGGTACATTCTCACATTCATTGAAGATGCCACTTC
>ML803967.1:0-23179 GCA_009831015.1 Picea engelmannii | reverse complement strand
GTCTCCACATGAAATATTGGATAGAGAGATTTTCACTAGAGAGGGAGGAATTTACAAAAACCCCAGTATGGATAAGTATGTACTCACTTCCATAGGAATTATGGGAGAAAGAAACATTTGAAGGTCTAGGGAATACCTTAGGAACTTTTTTCAAAGTATCAAAGATAATAAAGACAGGATGCTACACATCCTACGCACGGATATGTGTGTACATGAATGTGGCAGGGGCACTGTCAGACTCTATAACTATCTCATATCAAGACAATGAATGGAATCAAACCTTAGATTATGAGCACATTCCCTTTCACTACAGGAAATGAAATCAGCATGGAAATTTGTTCAAATACTATCCAAATAACAATGAGAATAACCCTATCAAAGAGGGAGAGGAGGAGGACAAGGAAGGTTTCAAGAAAGTGCCCAGCAAATGAAAATATGGTAGGAAGAAAATAAAAGCGACCCAGGAAGTAAATAACCAACCAAACAGATACCAAGCTCTGGATGAGGAAAAAGAAATAATGGCGAAGGACCCTTGGACCAAGGAGAAGGGAAGGAAAACAGATAGGATTATAAACCTAAATACCAAAAAAGGAGGAAAACTAGTACAAATCAGGACATATGGAGATGTCATAGGAAGGAGAAGAGATACAAGGTATGGATATGGAAGGAAAATTCACCCAAGGCTTAGACGATGCAGATAAATCAACGAGAGATATGGATTTTGAAGACCTAGTAATCTATATACCAACCTTGGTAGTAGAGCACGGGGAATAACATTTGTAGAATCTTCAAGAGAACCAACTCAAACAACTTCAAAAATATCTGATAAAAGGAAAAGAGAAAGCTGAAAACACCTCCCAAAACTACACAACAAGAGGACTAGGAATCAAAACCAACCCCTTGACATAACATTTATCAAAACTTTGTTTCCTAAGATAGATAAATCTAAAAAATAATGAAGTAGAGTATTTCATCTTATAAATCCCCTTTCATAGAACATAAATTTACCTGACGAGATGCATTGAATAAAACTTTTGATGCATGGGTTGCTTCATCAAGCCAAGTGAGGAACTTTGTTAGAGGGGATTTGAAAAAACAAGAAGTGCATCCAAACAGACAAGAATGGTCAAATTCTCAGTTAGGGGAAAACGACAATTCAACTGAGGAACCTAATAGGCAAGAAGGGGAAATGAATATAGAACCAAATGTACCAAGATGATGGATTTCTCCCCCTTCTACTTTTTCTGGAAATAGTCAAAACCACTTTTTGGACACCCCCCCTCAATCAAAGTTCGGATGGCAAGGGCGGGTCCGAAATAATTTACAGTGGTCGATTTGATTTGTTTTTGGATGGGATACGTGAGTGGAAAATGACCTCTGAAATACAGGAGGGGAGACTTAGGATATAGTGTATTATTTAGTTTTTGTTGTTTTGTTTAATTTATTTGTTTTTAATTGTTTTATTTTTTTATGGTTTGTTTCTTGTTTTATTTTTAATGATTTAATATTTTTATTATTGTTTTGTTTTATATGCATTCTTTATTATTTGTATTTATTATTTTATTTGTTTTATTTTTAATGGTTTAATCTTTTTATTATTGTTTTGTTTTATATGCATTCTTTATTATTTGTACTTTTAATTTTATTTTGTTTTACGTTTTAATTGTTATTTGTTTTTTAATTTTTATTTTATGGTTTTTAATTTTTAAAATATTTTTATAATGTTTATTAATATTTATTATATGGTTATATATATAGTTTTTATTATTATTTATGAATGCTACTTTATTACATACTATTAATTATATACAATTTAATGTTATTTAAATTATTTAATTAATAGCTTTAACTTGTATACTAATCATGGAAAATTATTATTATTTACACCATCCTAAGTATTAACCTAATTACTAATTTTTTAAATTATTAATTTAATTAGTTATTAAACTAATCAATATTTTATTTAATTATCTATGCTAGGTTATCTAACTTTGTTTTATTCAAGGAAGATTGGCGAGAGAATGATGAGTTGAATGGGATGAATGGACAGGGGAGTGAACGATGCAGTAGTGAATAAAGGATTGGGCAAAATGGATGGAGGGTAAAAGTCATCCAAGGAAACCAGGCAAGCGAGGAGCTTTTTTCATGAGAGCGACAATAGATATAAATTGAATAATCAGACTTCCTATAATTTATAGGACCCTAACATAGGCTCCAATGGGGGATGGAAGCTCTTTTAAGAGATGTCAAGAACCACAGATCTCTGACTATGCAAACCAGTGCCTTATCTATTGGGTTGATCCCAAAACTTTATTCTGCAACCTGTACATGTCCTAATCCTTCAACTGAAACCAAGTCAAACTGAAGACTAAAAAAAATTATTGAAAGGAATGCTCAGAGAGCTGAGCTTATTTGCACATTGTTATCTACCCTAAGCTATTGAAAATTTTGTTGAATCAAATAATATTAAAATGCCAATGAATCCAGTCAAGTAGTTGTTGAAACAAGTGGACTGCTTGATTGTTTGTTAACAAAATCAAAAGGACAACTTGACCTTTTGTCCACAAAATCAAAACTGTAAAGTGTAATGGAAATTGTTGAAAACATGATTGATCATTTAGGCTGAAAAAAGAATCCATGTAGTCTGCTACAGAATCAATAAATGCATGATTAATTGCTTTGTCTTCCAAGCCTTTAATGACCAGTTGATCATGGATGATTTAATCATCAGTTGTATCCTCAAGGTTAAACCTTGATTCTAACTCTACAGTTTCAGTCTTGTACTTGAAAACATAATCCTCGTCAATTTGCAAATCAAAAGGTATTACAATTTCTTCTTGTTTTGGAGGAGAAAGATTTTCCAAGAATTGTTTAGGATCTTGGAAATTATATGGCTGAATCTGAGAATCAAAAAGTTCAATATCCTCCTCAAATATTTCAACAACTAACTCAAGAAAACAAATTTTACCCTTAGGAGAAAATTTGTTTGATTTCAAACAATGAAACAAGGTTGTTGAAAAATTTTCATTAGTCGGAAACTCTGCTAACTTATCCCTGGATTCTTTTAAAACTTCACAAGATAGAGGATTTGTCACATACCCATTCATCTTGTTTTGCAAGAAATGTGATCAACATGTATTGGAGTTGCCATGAATGCTCTAAAATATGGATTATTTGACAGTGGAGTTGCCTTGAAAACTTTGAAGCTCTGGATACTTTGAACATGGAGTCGCCAAGTGAATAATCCAGTCTTCTTGTGTTTGATCATTGTTCACCATCAATGATCAGATCTGGAACTTGATACACTTTTCTGAGGAAGATAAAAATTATTCCCCAGTATGGTCACCAAAATGTTAGCACTCTGTAATTTCTAAGGCTAAGAAAGAAATGGACAAAGGTAACTATTTCAACCAGCTTTGGATTTTATTATGACCTATACAACCAGAGAGGGCTCTCTCACAACTGAAAAATACTCAAAAAATTTGGCAATTAACTCACAGAGGTCAAATTCTGGTAAAAGATGGGTCTTGTTTGGTTTTAAAAAAGCTGGTAGTACAGGAACGAGAGAAAATACCATTGGGAAATGGAGTCAAGTTATGAATATTAATGATAGTGAGTCAATAATAGATGGGTACTCTCTGAAAACAAAGGCAAAGTAGGCATTGTTTTTCAACAAATAATGTTTATATGACAACAGAAAAGAGAACAAGATAGTCCATCACAGTGAGATCAATTAAGAATTTTCAATTTAACTTTAGAAGGAAAACAAAGAATATATAGATCACCCTGGACATGGCACCGAATATAGATGAATTTTGAACTAGCAATCCTTTAAACATAAAAAATATTTATTGCATGAATGGAGCATAAAAGATGAACTCCAAACATATACTCTCAGTCAAATAGTGGAAGAAACAAGAATTAATGGAAATGTGTATTACAGAGAAATACATGCTCATAACATCATCGTGATGAATCTCTGCTTGATGAGAGTATTGGGCTCTGTATTAATTCATAAAAACTTTCAAGAAAATGATACAGTCCAAATAGCAATCTCTGGCAGCAAGTCCCACTTTTAATTACAAAATCATGGCTTAAATAGCCAACATAATAACTAAATCTTCATAGTTTTATGGAAAAATTAATCAATTCAAAAACTAAACTAAAATTGATTCAATAGGTGTTGAATTTGATGCAGACAAATCTCCTTCTCTGTTGTCAACCAATCTGCATTTGACTGCCACTTGTCTTAAATGAATTTGAGTTGTCTTTTAATGAGGACCAGGCTACCATATGCTCCATGAAATATGGAATTCTCCCTCATATCCTCGCACGTTATAGACACCAAATATGGGATAAAATCCGCCACTTAATAACTAAATCTTTCTTTGAAAAATGGACCAGACTGCTAAAAATAGGGCTGCAATCACAAGATCGTATCTCCTGGATATTAATAGATGTGTAAAATATGGAGGAGGTTTTTTCATATTGGCTTGTTTTGAGCAAAAACCTCTCTTGGTTTTATGAAATTCATCTCCATCTATCCGATATCTGTGTTTGAAAAAGATGTGTAAAACAGGTAGCAAATGAAATCTCGAAAATAGGCCCCAAAGAAGTCTTTTATTATCCCATAATGTAACAGATATGAGAAATACGAGAGATTTTATTAGTATTTGGCCCATTCTGAGAAAAAACCTCTTTCAGTTTCTCAAAATTCATTCTTATTTTCTTGGAATATGCCTCGGAAGACGGGTGGTCGAAATGGAAAAAAATGGTTTTTTAATTGGGGAAAGTGGTTTTTAGAGGGGAGAAAGTGGATTTCAATGGGGGGTAGAGTGGTAAGTGGTTTAGGAAAGGGGGGTATGAAATCATAGGAGAGTTACAAGTGGCAATAGTCAAAACCACTTTTTGGACCCCCCCNGGCCCCCCCCCCCCCCTCAATTAAAGTTCGGATGGCAAGGGGAGATCCGAAATAATTTATGGTCGTCGACTTGATTTGTTTTGGGATGGGATATGTGAGTGGAAAATAATGTATGTAGTACGGGAGGGGAGACTTAGGATATAGTGTATTATTTAGTTTTTGTTGTTTTATTTAATTTTGTTTTATGTTTTAATTTTTATTCGTTTTAATTTTTATTTGTTTTTGTTTTTTTTTTAACTGTAACGGATATGGGATTTTTTTAGCTGAAAAGAAAATGGGTCTTTGCCTAAGCGACCCTTATTACAATGTTGTTTTATAACTGCTTCTACTTTTGGTTTACAACATTCTCAGGGAATTTGGACGAAACTTTCGTTGTTTACAATTAACAGTCCTTTCATAAGTGTGTTACCTTTATTCACCATCTGATCAACTTCATTGTTTGACCTTCTTAGAATATGATAAAACTTGCACGAGTTGAAGTCTAGGAGGAATCTCTTCAATCTGTTCAAGGTTTTGTTTAGGCTGGCATTGTTGAACCGTGCCTCCGTGTTTGAGTTTTTTATTATTATCTCTGAGTCTCCAAAAACTTGAAGGTCTTTGACTCCTTTTTCTCTGGAAAGAAGGCAAGCTTTGATAAGCCCTAGTATCTCAGCTTGATTGTTGGATTTCTGACCTAATCCCCAGCAGAAACAGTCTTTTGTGGTCCTGTTCGGGGAGTAGATGACCCCCCCAGTGCCATCTACACCGGGGTTTCCTTTGGACGCCCCATCAAAGAAAATTGTGGTTATATTTTTAGTCTGCCACCAAGACTAAAATTTATCATCATCATCTCTTATACGCCAATCCAATTTGACTATTTGTGGGGAAAGGAGTTGCTTACTCGGAAGAGGCACAAGAGGGCTTAACCACCTCTTTTCCTCGGGCAATAACGAAGGAGCCTCTTTAAAATACCGTTGTTGGACCGCTTCCAGGTGGAAATATTTAGCTTTTGCAACTACTTGCAATGGGGAATGTCGCACCTCTTTGAAAATCTGTTGGTTGCGTGCTAGCCAAAGATGCCAACACACATATTTGGGGATCGTTGTCCAGATTTTGCACCAGAATGACTTGGAAGGAATTCACTGGGGGTAGATAAGACTCCAAGAGGCAAAGAGTTCCGCAACAGAGTTCTAAGGAGGGATAGTGATCTGAAAGTCCTGTAGCATGCGACCCCAGACCTCTTTAACAAAAATGCAGTCCATGAAAATATGTTGGGCTGTTTCGGAATTATTGTTGCATAACACGCATCTGTGTGGCCCCGCTATGTTCCTCTTCTCCAGTTTATCTCCCGTTAGAAGTTTATTGTGCACCAGGGTCCAGAAGAAGAAGTTCACTTTAGGTATGGCTAGAGGTTCCCAGAATTTTTTCCAGAAAGCCGGTGTTTGACTGTTGTTTCTTGAAGCCTGCAATGCTCTATATCCTGCTGTTGTGGTGTATACTCCTGTCTGGCCCCATCCCCAGCTATCTTTCATGGTTCTATTGACAGGGGTGGCATCCTCCAACAGATCTTCAAGCATGGATTGTTGCAGAGATAGTCGGGCTGGGACTCCATGAAAATCCCATCCTGCCCAATCTCCACGCTGATCCCATTTCGAGAGATCATATAAGTTGTTTACTCCTGCTCTTTCCATCTAGGCTCTGAGTTCTACTATGTCCACATTTTCGGCCAGAGGTTCTCTCCCCATGATGCTGTCAAGCCACATAAGAATACGTTTACCATTTCCAGGTATTCTATAGACCGAATTTTTGAAAAAATTGCTACTTTTGTAGCACAATTTCCACACCTGCGTACAGTTTACTGTGTTGTCGCTTTGGAGGTTGCTAAGAGATTTGTTGATCCCGTATTTTTCTCACAGCGTGACACTAACCGGATGCATGGGCTCCTGGATCAGCATCCATAAAATCTTTCCTCCTAGCGTTAGATTGGCAAGAGTGGGATCTCTAATTTGCATCCCACCCTCTACCATGGGTTTTTTAACGACTTTCCAGTTCACCAGATGAGTCTTATTTTCGTTGCCCTTCCCTCCCTGCCACAAGAAATCTCTAAGGAGCTTGGAGATCTGTTTCGTCACTGATCGAGGTGCGAGAAGAAAAGTTGTCTGGTAAATTGGGAGTGCAGACAGCACGGATTTAATTAAAATGACTTTGCCTCCCTTAGTCAACCAGTAACCTCCCCACACAACGATTTTAGATTTGATTTTTGAAATAATGTTGCTCCAAAGCGATCTTTTGTTTACGCCAGAAGTGATGGGGAGTCCGAGGTACTTAAACTTGTCCCATTTTGCGTGGCCTTTGAACCCGAGGATAGAGATGATACATGTGAGTTCGGGCTGGCCTATGTTCCAACTGTAGACTTCACTTTTGCTATCATTGACTAAAGCTCTCGAGGTTCTGCAATAAATCTTGATGACTGAATCGAAGGCTTTGGCTATTCTGAAGGAGGCTCCCCCGAGAAGAAGGGAATCGTCAGCAAAAATTGCGTGGTTCAGAGGTTCTACTCCATTTGAAGATTTGAGGCCCAAAATATTGCCAGCTAACCTTTCGGCAGTGAGTTTGCGGCTAAGGGAATCTGCCATTAAAATATACAGGAACGGGGAGAGAGGGCATCCCTACATGATGCCTCTCTGAGATTGGAAAAAATTTTTAGGGCAGCCATTGACTAAAGGGGCAACCCACGGATTGTCAATGCAAGCTTTAATTAGTTGAACAAAGTGAGATGAGAAGTCGAAGGAGAGAAGAACATTGCACAGGAAAGAGCGGTTAACTCTGTCAAACGCGTTCGCCATATCTAATTTTATCAACATACCTTTCTCTTTCCGCTGTATGCTTGAATGTATTATCTCCTGGACTTGGATTACATTGTCCAGTATGTGCCTACCTTCCACAAAGTCACCTTGAGGGCTGGAGATCAGTCTTTTTAAAAGCGGCTTGATCTGGTTTGCTAGTAGTTTGGCCAGGATTTTGTAGGATGCGTTGCACAACGATATGGGCCTGAATCTTCCAAATGTTTCAGGGTTGGAGTCTTTGGGAATTAATGTGAGGTAAGTGGAGTTGGTTCCTCCTCCTACCTTGGCTTTTTTCATAAACCCGCTTATCATTTTATGGAGATCATCCTTGATAATATGCCAACAAGATTTGTAAAAGTGGATTGTGAATTCGTCAGGCCCAGGGGCCTTATCTGCCTCCATGGACCAGATTACCTTAATAATTTCTTCCTTGGTAGTTGGTCTATAGAGTAATGCGTTGTCTTCAGGACTGATTAGAGAAGGGATATTAGAGAGGAGATCAGCAGCTTCCTCTTCATTACTTTGAATATCTTATCTGTATAAATTCCTGAAATGGGACTCTTCAGCAGCTTTGACTTGGTTGAAACCTTTGCAGACTTGGCCATCTACTGTTTTTATTTCTGCTATATGATTCCTGGACAGTCTCGCTCTATATTGCTGGTGGAAGAAAGAGGTGTTCTTGTCCCCTGCCTTCAGCCAAAGACTTCTGGATTTGAGTCTCCAGTATTCTTCTTCCCTTCGAAAAGATTGATATGTGGATCGTTGCGTTTTTATTTATTTTTCCAACATCTCTGTTGTGATATCTTTACTTTCCATATCTGTTTGCAGGGTCTGCAATGACTACACTTCTTATTTTCTTTGTTCGGTGGGAGTTGGGGCTGGTTTCTCTATCCAGTCCTTCAGAGCTCATTTTGTAGCTTTCAGCTTTTGCTCCCATACATAGCTTAAGGATCCAGAGAAGGAATTGGTCCATGTTGTTTTTACTATCTCTAAAAAACCATCTCTCTCAATCCATAAAGGGTTGAATCGAAAAGGAATAGGGCCCAGGTCTTCTTCTTCTTCCAGGAGAAGTTGTATTGGCTTATGATCTGAGGTGAGTTTGGGCAGAATTTTGGTGATGATGATCTTTTTGTTCGTCATTATAGCACTTTGCACCAGGAATCGGTCTAAACGGGAAGAAATATGGTCTGAGCCCACCCTATTATTGGACCAAGTATACATGCCTTGGACAGGGTTGAAGTCTATAAGGTCCCAGGACTGTGTGATCTCCTCTACCTTGGGCAGCATGGGATCTCTGATGTTGGAGCCCCCCCCTTTCTCTTTTGCTTTCATTACAATATTCAAATCCCCGGCTATGATGATATTGCTAGGAGAAACCTCCTCTAAAAAGGCCGAGAGAGAATTCCAGCATTCTCGTTTTTCAGCATAGGAAACAGGAACATAAAGATTAAAGAGAGAGATGGGCAACTTACTTGCATTGTGCTTCAGTTCCGTGTAATTCCAATGCTGGGTTTCATAATGATTATTCAGATGGAATAGGTTTTCGGTCCAAAGAGTTGCCAGCCCTCCAGAGGTTCCCCTTGAACTGACTGATTTTCTTGATCTTTTGTTCCACTTTGTTCCACTGATCTCTAGAAGGGCTTGCCCTTCTATTTTGGTCTCCTAGAGCATGATAATATCTGAGGGAGCTGCTTTCAAAAGGTCCTTGATTGCTTCTATTTTGGAAGGATTCCCCAGTCCTCTATAGTTCCAAGAGACAAGATTCATTATTTACTTGTGGGGGGGGTTTTGGGACCTCCCTTGGAAGGCCTTGGTCTGGTGTTTCACCCAATAGACATTTCTATTGTAGACTGACTTCCTTGTGTTTTGTACCTTTCTGCCTCCTCCTCCCTCTTTTCTTTACAGGATTTCCTTCCTGCTTTTTTCGAAGGACGCTCATAGGTTTCATCCTCTAATGAACCTGAGCTTTCCGATGGTTTTTTCCTTGCAATTTCTGCATATGAAGGATTGGAGGGGTTGCCTTGATTGGCTTCAATCTGATTTGCTTCCCCTCCCTCTTTGTTTGAATCTAGTATGTCTGCCTGTTCCACATTCTCCTGAGTTGGTTTTTCTTGATTATTCTGAGCACTTTCTATCCCATTTGGATTTGCGTTCGTTTCTTGGCCGGTTCTGGAGCTACTAGGACCACCGGTAATATGACCTTTACCTTTGCCTTTTTTTGTGTTTGCATTTTCCTGAACTAGGGTCCATTGATCCCCATTTTGATTGTCTACTTGTTCCTCAACTTTCTTCTTGCAATGCTTTGCAAAGTGTTTGTAACCGTGACAATGTCTGCATTTAAAAGGAAGTTGTTTGTAGTCCAGCTCCTGTACATGCGTCCACCCCGCTACATTGAGATTGATTGCTTCAGGAAGCCCCTCTTCTAAATCCACTTCTACGCAGATACGGGTGCAGGAATACTGATCCTTTCTTGCAGCTTGGTCTATGTATTTTCCCAGTGCGTTACCAATGATCTGTAGGGATTTTTGGTTCCAGGAGTGGAGAGGTAGGTGAGGGAGCCTGACCCAAACCGGGACAACAGAGGGGACGTCTTGGGTGGGGTCAAAATTTGGCGACCATTTGTTTAGATAAAGACCCTGAGGTCCCATAAAATATGGCCCATTTATGAAGATTAATCCTCTGTCGTCCGGGTTGTCGAAGACAAACACAAAGAATCCCTTTCCTATGAAAAAGATTTTGACTCCCTCTTTGATCAATGGCTTCCAGTTCCTTTGAGTCCACTCTTCCACCGATTTGGGGGAAGGCTAGAGGCCCGTGAATTGGCATATGAGACCTCTCTCGGCCAGGTTCAAGGCCGCTTTGCAGGTTTCTTCTTCCGGCAGGGCAACAGAAGGGATTGAGTCCATTTTCCTTACAAACTTTTGTTGACTCGCAGTGGGCAGACGCTTAGGGCCAACAACAACCATGGATCTGAAAGCGAGAACCTCCGGGGGCGGATCTGGATCCCCAAGGGCGTCCATGATCTGGAAGAGCGAAGCAAGCCAATCGGGAGGGCATAGAGGCCTCAGGGGCACATTGTAGCAGCCTGCAACCCTATCGCGAGCTCGTAAATATGATAAAAAAAATAGCCATTTGTTTTGTTTTTTAAGTGTTCTTTGTTTTATTTATTTGTTTTTAATTGTTTTATTTTTTATAGTTTGTTTCTTGTTTTATTTTTAATGATTGAATCTTTCCATTATTGTTTTGTTTTATATGCATTCTTTATTATTTGTATTTTTTATTTTATTTTGTTTTACGTTTTAATTGTTATTTGTTTTTTAATTTTTGTTTTATGGTTTTTAATTTGTAAAACATTTTTATAATGTTTTTATTTTATGTTTATTAATATTTATTATATGGTTATATATATAGTTTTTATTATTATTTATGAATGCTACCTTATTACATACTATTAATTATATACAATTTAATGTTATTTAAATTATTTAATTAACATTACATTATTTAATTAATAGCTTTAACTTGTATACTAACTATGGAAAATTATCATTATTTACACTATCCTAAGTACTAACCTAATTACTAATTTTTTAAATTATTAATTTAATTAGTTTTTAAACTAATCAATATTTTATTTAATTATCTATCTTAGGTTATCTAACTTTGTTTTATTTAGGGAAGATTGGCGGGAGAATGATGAGGTGAATGGGATGAATGGACAGGGGAGTGAGCGGCGCAACAATGAATGAAGGATTGGGAAAAATGGATGGAGGGGCAAAGTCACCCGAGGAAACCAGGAAAGCTAGGAGCTTTTGTCATGAGAGAAACAATAGATAGAAACTGAATAATCAGACTTCCTATAATTTATAGGACCCTAACACCTTTAATGGACTATATACAGTCCAGTCATCCAGATATACTTATAGAAACTGATGTATGAATTCCTTAAAAACAACTATGACTACTCTCGAAAAAATGGTCAGTGCATTCTTCATCCCAAATGGCATGATTGTATATTGGTAGGATCCCCATTTTGTAGCAAAATTATTTGTATACCTATCCTCTGGAGCTATTTTGATGTTATGGTAACCTAAGAATCCATTTGTAAATGAATATGCTTCCTGGCCTCCCACATTCTCTAAGACTTCATTTGTAAAAGTGTTAGGGAAAGGGTCATGTAAGCAAGTATCATTAATTTTCTTCAGATCTACACAAATCCTTATCCCCCTGTGTTTCTTTTCTTGGACTACCATAGGACTGATCCATTCAGATTCCTCTATTGGTTCTATGATACCAACTTCCAACATTCGGTCAAATTTTTCTTTCACTTTTTGCTTATACACTGGATTTAGTTTGTAGGGTTGTTTCTTGATAGGTCTAGCCTCAGGTTTGAGGGGTATATTCATCTCACCTAGCTTCCCTGCTATGTCTTTCATCTCTATAAAGGTTGTTGGAAATAGGTCATTGTGTTCGCGTAGTAACTCTGTTACTCTTTCTACTGTTTGCTCATCCCAATAGTCTCCAATACTTTCCATTTTAGGATTTCCATTCATCCCAATGCTGACTTTATTAACTTTGATTGGTGCATCAAATACATCTGACTCCATAGATGGACCTTCCACCTCTCTCTCTCCTTCGATCTCTGTAATTTGAATGTTGCGCGGGTCATCTTCATTTGGTGCTTCCTCTTCGACATGATAGCATGAGAGTAAGTCTTTGACTATTTGTCTATTCTGTTGTTGATATTCTGTCATGATTTCAATTTTTGGTTCATCAATAAATATCATTCCCTCTATCAGCTTCAATGCTAAATCAATGTTTGGGTTCTCATGTTCAAATGAGAAGGTTACTACAAAACTCTGTTGTAATCATGTCTATTTTGTAGTGCCTCTGTGCATCTCCTGGTCTATATACCAATTCGTTGGGATTCCTTCCAATGTCTAGATAAAGTGATGAGTCCATTCGTTCGATGATCTCATCTTCCATTGTGTTCTGCACTTATTTAAGTGTGCAACTAGTGTGCCTTTCCCATCATACTTTTGGACTCTATTTCTCCCTAGTTCTGCACCAAATCTAATGTGCAGTAATCGTTTGCATTGGTACTAATCCTGAATTGTTTATGTGTGTGCACCCCACCATCTTGCAGGTGTTTCCTTGAATGAAATATCTAGGTCTAAGAGCCTCTGATTTTCTAACACTTCCTCTTCTTATTTTTTCAAAAATTCCCCTAAGTCATTTAACTCATGGAAACTGGGAGGTTCTCTTAACTTTGTACCAACCCATCTTACTGCACGATCTATTCTTGTGCACCTCCTTGTGGAAACTTCATGTAATCATTGTTTCCAATTCTCCAAACCTATGTCTGAGTCAAAAGTACATGATGTAAAGCTTCTCCAATTGAGTACCCCATCTACAGGTGGGTTAACATAACCCTCTTCTTGTGTGGTGGTTCTGTATAACTAGTTTATTTCTTCCAAATCCAAACAAGTGGCCTCTACAAACCTTTCTCCTTCTAAAGGATCCAATGGTGCAATGAATCTATATTTGCCTGATTCAAAAGTCATTTTTATTGTCTTCAAGTTGATTATAGCCTGATTATGAAATTACCAATCCAATCCAAGTAATGTTGGGTAAGGTGTTGTGCCATTTACTATCTCTATTACTTCAAAATTTTCCATAGTGCGCACTCCATCCAAATCTATTGTCACCCATTTAAGCCTTCCAATTGGTAACACTCTGTGTTGACTTGCTAATTTCAACTGGACAGGTGAATAGCCTAGTGTGGGTTCTCACATACACTACCATGTCTTCTTAGGTAATACATTTACTTCAGAGAAAAAGTCCAGTATAATATCTCCCAAATCCCCAATATCATCATTTAGTCTGAATTCACTGCTTTTCCTTCTTCTTGTATGGAGATGATTGACTATTTTCTATTATAACTTCCCTTATACCTCTGTGTTGCATCTTTCTAGCAGATTTTGTAAGACTTTAACAGATGATGGATCATTCAATAACTTAGCACAGGATTGCAAAAACGTCTTTATGGTACTTACTTTATGTAAAGGTTGTCTTTTACTAGTATGGTCCATTAAGGAGGGCATCTCGTACATTGGTGAGTTATGATTTTGTTGCGCAACTGATGTGGACGCAACATTTTTTTTAAGAAACTCTTGTGTGGGATCCTTAAATGTTTCATTTTATTTTGGTGTGTCAAATTTCTTATGTGGCTCACTATTCTTCTTAACCCATTGGTGTTTCTTTGGATCATGTTTTGTTGCATCAGTTCTTGTCTTGGATCCTCCTCGAGTAACTATATTAATGTTTCTCCCATTGTCCCTAGATTCTGCAAAAATCCACTGGACATTCTAGTTGTTTTGGTTCGTTTTTTCCTGGATCTTTCCCAAGAGTTTTGGACAGTCTTATGTGTCATGGTTTGTTGCGCGACAGTACATATATGTCGCTAGTGGAAGTGGAAAATACCTTGCATAATGTCCTGGTTGTTGGTAGTTGTGGCACACTACTAGTCCTCTGCCTTGTCCAAATCCTCCTCTGCCTCATCCTCCACCTTTGTATCCACCTCGGTCTCCTCATGGTGCGTTGTACTGAGGTACCTGGTTATACTAAGCGGGGTTATAATGTGGTTGTGCATTATTTTATTGTGGTTGCGCATTGTTGTACTGAGGATGTGAATTATTGTATGGTGGTGGTACCAGGTTGAACTGAGGTATAGCTTGTCATGTCATCATTTTTTCTTGCACCCTATAAGTATCTGAATTTCTTTCTCTCATCAGCTCCATCGTCCTACAATCCTTATCATCATGACCCACTGACTTACAAAAATTGCAATATGAACTTTTGGATATTGTCTTATACTTCTGCATTATTAAACAATGATATGGATCATTCCCATTCATTTTACAAATCTTGCACCATGGTCCTCCTATTGCAAAGGGGTTTGGTACTCCTGTTTCCATATACTGTGCAAAAGTTGAACATTTGTTCTTATAATATCCTTATGTCATGCATATGGTACACCAAACAACTTCTCTTTTCTCTTTTCCCTTATTCTGGTTAAGTTGAAATGTTAGATTCTTCGTATCCTCCTTCAACTCCTCTATTGTTGGACTGTCTTCTGATATTGGTTTTCTTCCAGTTGTAAGGCGTCCTACAGAGCCTCTGCCTGAGTTTGTAACTTTTGTTGTTTTATCGGGTATTTCAAGTGTGGTAACAATGAGTTCAAAAATAAGTGTCTATGTTGCATGTTAGTAATTTCATATTTCAACTTACCTTTTAGACGTTTAAACCTATGATCAATCTCCCAAACAGACTCACCTGGTTTTTGCCTAATTTCAATCATTTCATTCATGTACTGGTCTTCTAAGTTGGGCTTCTGAAATTCGTTTATCAGTGGTTTTTTCACGTCTGCAATAGTATTTGTTACTCCCGGTGGACTATTTACATCCAGGATCATGTACCAGTCGAGTGCGCGATCTCTTAGTGTGATAGATAATTACGCGAGTTTTTTAGCCTCATCTGTGATCTGCTTTGCTTCCCAGATCTTCTCACAGATGAGTAAGTGTGTTTCAGGGTCCTCTGATGCCTCTCCCTGAAATTCTAGTAATCTAATCTTGGGATCATGTCCTATCATTTTGAACTAAGTGGAACTACTGCCTTCACACTGTGTACATAATTGATTGTTACTTCCTGAAATGGCTACCCCAGTTGATGATCCTTGATTGGATGTGTGTCCTTTTGTTTTTCTTCCACTAAAATTTAGTTGTCTAAACGTTGGTGGTCTTTTTGGTGTATTAGTCGCAAATGGGATTGTAGGTTCCACACTGATGATGATCTGGATTGGAGTTCTTCCTTCTATCCCTGACCTTGGACCTCATATTTTCCTTTCATATGTTGTGTGCAATATTTCCTCAATTTGCTCCACATCCTAGAGATCCTTTACCTCTTCTTCATCGCTTTCCAAGACTTCTTTGTCGACTATGGCTCTCTTCTTGTTATTCATTTTATATTGGTAGGGTACTCCACTGCGTGTCTTTCCATCTTTTTCCATGATCTTCTTTTTCTGGTCTTCCTCCATCATGATTGGGTCCATGGCCTCCTTCTTTCCTTTATCCAAATCCTCTTCCATATCTCAACCTCTTGTTAGTGTTTCCCCCCTTCCCCCATGCATGTAGGGAAGTTTAGATGTATGATTCCATGGTAATCACATTGTTGTCATAAAATAAAATCTTGATTGAAGTATATAGCGATCTGATGTACCTACCTCTGGGTCCTTTTAGAAAATCAATCTCTTTTGCAGTGTAAGACTTCGCAGTATCTACTGGAAATTCAGTGATAAATCCTACAACAATACTGTCAAACCAAAAATCTACTGTGTGCGTAAAGTTGTTATTAACTTGATGTAACTGCACAATCTCCACAGGATTCCACTCCAACTATATGATTTTATTTGTAGGGTGGCTGTCTTTTAACCTCAATAACCACTCATGCAACAAATGCGGGGAATCACAGAAAAATACATCATGCAAGTCGCTAAACATGTATTTATCGAGATATTTGTGCGGTGTTAACTTAGGGTTTCTGTTGTCCTTCTGTGAAAACTCAAGTTCCTTTTTTCCAACCATCTTTTGATCCCTTCCTTCATTGGATTCCATGTCCTGAACGTTCCCTTCCATACTTTCATCCTCCACATGTTTCTTCCATGGATATCGTCCACTCAATCCCATGCAATTACAATCGGAAATAGAACCATTTGTTGGTTATTTCTTTCTCTCTTACTTCTTCTTTGATTGAACCAGGTTCGAATCTCAACATGTTTCCAACAAAACCCTAAAAATTATTGACCCTCCTGGAAAACCAGAAGGAAACGTTGCGCACAGGGCACACAACGCAGTCTCACCTGAGATAGATTTTATGGGTGACTACAATACTCAGGTGTTTGCAGTCAAGGAATGAGTGAGGATATGGGATTGTGTTCTTCCTTCTTTATGCATTATCCTTGTTAATTATTCTAGTATTTATATGCTTCATTCATCTTTAATCCTACGCATGCATGATGATATAGCCAATTTAACCATTCATTCATAAGTGAATGATCAACGGAAAGTAAACATTAATTAACAATCATACAGAACACAAGTTTTACCGTGGTTCACCCCTTCCTAGGGTTACATCCACAAAGATCTGGCTTCTCTGCTCTTTTATTTAATCTACTGCAAAAGCTTGCACTGCGTGCATTACATCTCATTAATACAATCAATATTGAGGGTGGGAACCCTCTGTGAGGTGGTCTATATCACACTAGGCTCCTCGGCCTATGACCTAACCCTCTGATTCTACCTTACTCGACTCTTCTACAGACTTATTACAATCGACAATCCCGCAAAGTGATATGATCCTTTTTTTTTCCTTAACTGATATATCTTTCCTAGACCTCCTAGGTTCTTATTTATACAATTTTACAGGATTATAGTAGTTACAATCCTTATCAAAAACCCTAACCCTATCCCGGTTAGGATTGTTTGTCGGCACCCCACGTTGCTTTTCCTCCTGCATGTTGTTTTTCCTTCTTTTTTTGCATGTTTATTTCTTGCCACTCGTTGCACATGCTCCAAAATTAGGCCTTTCTTTCCAAAAATAGGTCTTTCCTCAAAACAAATCCTTCTCCAAAGGTAGGCATGCACCCATAATAGACTTCCTTTCTTAGAGTAGGCATGCGCCCAATAGGTGCATTGGTGTGATTAATGTTCCATGACCCATGCACATGGAAGCGAGAAAAACCCAGAAATACATTGGTTCTCCACTTTGGTCTTAGTTCATTTGTGCTCCACTTTGGCTTACACATTAGCGATCCAAAGAAAATGTGTATGGAGGGGGGGAAACAAAAAAGACACCAATGCTCCACTTGGTCCACATATTTTTTTGTGTTACCAAGGTGCAGAAAGGGGAAAAAACCCAAAAAGGCATTGATGATCGACTTTGGCCTTGGCACATCGATGCTCCACTTTGGTCTTGGAAAAATGGTGCTCCAAATTGGTCATTATGCACCAATGCTCCACATTGGTATAAGTGCATCAGTCCTTCATGATCAATGTGAATTCGACAATTAATAACCCAAAAAGAAATCGGTGCTACACTTTGTCTTTGCACACCAATGCTCCACTTTGTGCTCTATTTTGATCTTAAACCACTAATAATCTAGTTTGGTCTTGGGCCACCAAATAGACCTAATTCCCATGTTTTTGTAGGCTTGTGCAATTTCTCTAGGAGTGTTTAAGACATAAAGAGATGAGGGAAGGCTATGGGTCATAAGTGGAAATGTCAACTGGTGAGGATTCTCAAGGAGGATTTTATTGTTCAATTATGAATAGTTTGAACACCATTACAAACTTGGCTTATAGAGTTATTATTTTTTAAGGGGTACCTCTTTTATTCTTTTGATAAAATAGTGATACCAATAGCACCACTTATTTTTTCAAGGACTATTTTTGTTTTGTTTTCAAGTGGTGATATAATAATATCATTTTTTTTCAAAAAGATATCATTATTCTCTCTTTATAGTGGTGATATTGTAGATGCATAATTATTTATGCACATAATTTAATTATTGTGCACATATAATAATTAATTATGCACAATATTAGTTTTGTAATTATCATCAATGCATTCAAGCGATTAAGATAAGATTGACTTACTTTTTTTTTTACTTTTTTTAACATATTCGTATTATAACTAAGATTTCTATAAAATTATTCATTTATATTTAATAAATTAAATATTAGTTTTTTTTTGTGTGTGTGTGTGAATTATCCAGTCCAGAGTTTTCTATTACTGTAAAAATAGGAAATTATACAATAAATTTGACCGGTCAGTCACTTGGGAAACCCGACCACTCACAAAATAGAAATTTAAGTTTACCATGACAAACCATAAGTTCAAAAAATAGAACCAAAGATCCTTTACAATTCACATTGTTTGTTAGACTGTGCATGCTAGCTCTAGGACTCTGTCTATAGCTAAAATAAGGTGGGGCGACCACCTTGCACCCATTTATACTATATAAACAAAAATAAACTAGCAGAATCATATAACCTAATGTGATGGACCAGGAGGAGGCTCAACGATGCTTGAACAACCATGACTCAGACTAGCACCATCCACATTCACGCTTAGGAGGTGATCCATCTTTTTGCTTAAAATCAAAATCTCCATTTGCATCTCGTCCAACTGCAAGAAAATTTATTTGTGTGCCTCATTTCGCTCCACGAGCACTTTCCCCATCATGGTTTTTAGAATCCATAAGTCCACTATTTTGGTGTACAGGGTGGCGCAGGCACGATATGACCTAGGGCTAGGTATCCATTGGCCAATTTCAACATCTACAACATTGTGGTCTATGAAACGGTGGAGGACTCGGGCGTCGGCCTTGGAAGGATCAAGATCCTCCCTAATATGTGGCAGGGTATGGGCCTCATAGGCCTCAACACTAGGAGCAATAGTGGCCTAGGTAAAACATTCAAAAAATCCTCCCCAATGATTGCGGTCGCACTGTCATTTCCCTCCATGCGACATGATGAAAGTAATGGCATCGGAGATGACGGGAAGAACGAGAGCGGGATGATGGCTAGCAGAGTGGATAAGGCGCAGAGCAGGGGCAAAAAATAAGAGAAATGTGCATAATTTCAAACCTTGTTGGTGGGAATTGTTAAATAGGAAATCCATCTAAGCATATTGTGGGGAGTAATGGTGTCGTTACTGCCAATAAATGCTCCGAAATTATAATAGTAGTAGGAGGAGTGAACCTAGGACGTGGAATGATAATTCACTTGTGAAGGATTAAAGAGGGTGAGAGGATTGTATTACTCATGCTGACGGGAGGTCGTCGAGGTGGAAACATGACCGTTGGGGAGTGTACCAAGACGCCAGGTGTGTGGGGTAGTGTGGCGGTACAGTATGCCTGTCATGCTTCCCTAACACCTGATCTAGGTGAATTAAATATTAGTTATTAATCCTATTGTTTTTATGAGAAGTTAGTATTTAGGTTTCCATAATTTTGGTCTACCTTTCTTTTTTATTTTTGTCTTTTTCTATTTTTCCTTTTTATTTTTCATATTTTTTTAAATACACATGAAAAAAAATTATTCTATCATTAAAGGATTTATACAAAAATTCTCAACTACTAGTCCGCCATTTGGGAAACCAAACTAGTAGCAAAGGAAAATCTTATCAGCCGAGACAGATTGAACTATGTTTTTAAATAGAATCAAACTTACTAAATAAGCAAAGTATAGAATGTACTGAGAGTGGCTAGAATCTACCACTAAGACATGCCTACTCTTCATTTTAACAAAATTTGAAAGAAAACTATACTAGCTAATCCATTAGAGGAGGGGTCGGTGGCTCTTGTGGAGGAGTGATAATTTCCTACCTACTGATCTAGGTTGTTGCTGCTAAACTGGAGGGAGAAAGACACGACGAGATTTTGCAAAGGAGGAGGTGGAATTATTCAAGTTGGAGCAGGATGGTGCTATGTGCGTCTTCCCTGGTTTGCATCATTTTACCTAAAAGCATATTCATGTGCCAATAAATTTCTACCGTGCGCCATTATTTTGACTCCCACCCACGAGAGTTTCCAATGTTGGGCACCCAATTGACAATTCCCTTGTCCACTTCCTGTGTTGGAGTAAGAGTGCATTATGTTCAAATGTCTACTTCAACTTCTGTTATTTTCTTTCAAATATGTTGAGAGATATAATCTTGGAAGATGGCATTGTTGTGAGTGCTTCTTGTTGGACTTTGGTGGTGGGAGTCCTTTCATATATGTGACCTGAGGATGTTTCTGAAGGCAAGCCTTCACCTCAATGATATATCCTGCGATATTATTTGCATGGAGCCATTATACTTATCAGATGTTGAATTAACTCGAGATGCATGACTATTCTCCACAAGTTGGTGGACAAGATGAAACATTGTTTGTCATGCAAACCGGCTCGATCCAAATCTTATTTTTTATTGTTGCATCAAATGTCTGAAGGCTCAGGGCAGTATGATAGCTTAATCATGTCGCATCCCTCGATAATCATTTTGGTGAGTTTGAAAACCTAGTTGGATCCATTCCCTAATTGATGCGTACCACCTTCGTGCCCCCTTAACTGTGGAATTAAACGAGAATGGTACCATTCATATCGAAGGTTGTGTGCTTGAAATATGTCGTGCATACCTTGTTTCTTCCTCTTTCCATGCCAATCGGTTACCAAAGGCTTGGAGCCCGAGGTGGTGGTTGAGCAATTAATGATCATTGGAATAGGTGAGGTTCGGTCCCAAATGGAGCGATACCAATCTCATTATTAATGTCATTCCAGGTCGATGTGGAGGCTCTCCTACGTGGCTGATTTGAGACCTCGCCTGCATTGCTAGTACCATGTACCTTGGATTTGGTCGTTTGATCTGCCACCTACTCATTCGTCTGTCTTATGTTCACATCCGTCGATGAATCTCACTCCCTTGTTTTTATTTTTCATATTAATAGGTATTAGATTTGAGTTTTCTCTTCACCAATTCTTTCCTGATGATGACCACAGTGGTTTGGTCTAAAACATTGAGAAATGTAAAATGGATGCATCATCTTCGAAAGTCTTTCTATACAATGAAAATTCTCGCAAAAGCCTCAAATCTGAAATTAATTTAGTTAACTTATCTTAATCTTACTATGCAACATTGATGGATCTCAAGTTAAATAATATTAACTTGGAGCATCCAATTATTTTAAGCATATATAGTTGAGTTGTGGCATAGAGAACTATAAATAAATGAGTAGTTAGCGTGCAAGTATCTACTCTATAAAAAGAACATAGGTCCTCATTATTCTAAGATGATTGAGATGAGAAATTAATCATGATTTTCCTTTCCTCCATGGATGCTTCCCCTACATAGGATTTAACATGTAATATATGGTATTCATTTGTGGGATTGCTTTGTGTTTTTCATGTGACCATGTCAAAATTCAAACATGGTATCAAATCCTTTTGAGGGAAGATTTGATTTATGACCTAGGTAGATATTTGACATATATAAATCTTAATGTTTCAAGTCCCTTCTTCCATACCAGAGTAGTCAACATGAACATCTCCATCGCCATCACCATCAACAAATTACCAATATCGAGCAAGAAAATTGTATGGTTTTGTTTTGAGCTCTTGGTTAAGTAGTTCAAATACAAACTAGTTATTTTTCTATTTTTTTATGATAACAAAAGGATTTTTTAATCATTTTTGTCATCGCATTTTTTTGGAATTATCGTGGCCATTTTGTGTTCATTCTTACGACTAGAGTCATCTTGAGAAAAACTAGAAGGTTTTCCATGTATATTTCTTCATTCAAGTCCCATGTAGAAAGATGATTTTTAACATCCATCTAATGTACTTCCCAACCTTGTAAAACAACAAGTGAGAGAACACATTGGATTGAATCTATCTTTACAACAAAGGAAAATATTTATGAGTAATCAATACCTTCAATCTAAGAGAAACCTTTAGCAATAAGGAAGGATTTTAATTTCTCCACACTTCCATCTGCTAAAAACTTAGTTCTATAGACCCACTTGCAATGAACAAGTTTGTGACCTTTAGGGAGAGGAACTATATCCCAAGTGTCATTCTACAATAAGGAGTGCATTTCTTCTTCCACAGCTTCTTCCCATTCATGTTTACCACTTTTTTTCTTATAAGTTTGAGGATCTTCAATCTCAATGTGCATGGTCATAAGAGTTGAACCAATGGGATAGAGCTAAGAACCAGTCTTGCGAGAATCAGTGAGATCTCCAATTGAAATATTAGCAACTTCCCTTTTTTTCTAGACACATTTAGGAAGAGGAGTAGTTAGAGGTGTAGGATCATCAAACTAAAATTGAGGAGAAGGAAGAGTTGGTGGCTTTTCTACATGCTCATCATCTGAAGAAGAAGGATCATCATCTAAAAGATATACAAGTTTTGGAGAAATAGAAGAGGAGAAAAGTGGCAAATGAGAAGATGTAGACACGTGGTGCAATGAGTGTTCATCAAATCAAACATACCTCCAAAAGATAATCTGTAAAGTTTGAGGTACAAATAGCCTATATATTTTAACATCTTCAAAATAGACAACAAAGATACATTGCTCACTTTTAGGTTCCATTGCTTTATGATTTTCACACGAAATATGGGCCCAAGATTTACAACCAAACATTTTGAAATAACTTACATTAGGCTTGATTTTAGACCAAGCTTGTTTTGAAGTTACATCCATTAGCACCTTAGTAGGAGTATGGTTAAAAATATAATTATCACAATTGATTGATTCAAACCAAAACTAAGGGACTAAAGTTTTTTATTAAACCATCCAGTTTGTCAATTCTTTCAGTGTGCATTTTTTACATTCA
>ML803966.1:87986-112785 GCA_009831015.1 Picea engelmannii | reverse complement strand
TGGGAAGATATTCCCAAAATCAACTAAACTAGGAAACTAAAATGACATCAAAATATTTCAAATATCCCCTAACTGCTCATCAAATCCACTGCAATTTCGAATTCATCTGCAATAGACCAAAAATAACAAATTAGAAAGATATTTCATTAGCAAAACAATAAAAATCTAATCTTACAGACTTAGCTACAGAATCATCTGATTCTGTAGCTAGTCTAAAATAACATACAGGATCATAATTAAAATCAAAACAAATCTTTTAAAATAATTAAAACCAATTATCTTCCAATGATCATTTAAAACGAATCACTCAAGATTCAAAATGATTTTATCATTCAACATTAAACATAATCAAAAGTGATTCAATCGAAAACAGGGGTAAGAATACTCTGTTTTATTGTTACCATAAAATCGGGTCAAACATTAACAAGACTATTTTATATCCAAATGAAATCGATAGCAAATCATATCGTATGAGATACGATCTAATCCAACACAACCATTTCCCACTTGTTATAGCTATAATGATATAACAAAAAATTCATATCGTTTAATCGAATACACAGATGGAAATATTGTTTCGATTATGTGTAAACGAAATCATACGTAACAGCATCGACCCAACCAATTTCGTGATTGATCCTTGCACAGTCAACAGACAGGATCGATAAATCATGATCGCAATCTTAATAGAATCAACAGAAGTTATAATTGCAAACTGGGCAAACTAATCGAAACAAATCACGACCGAGTTTAATTATAGAAATAAATCGTGAATCCAATCTCGTATGCAAATCAAAATCAAACAGCATATTCATTGCAATATGAATCCAACTGATAACATGATCGAGCTAACAGAAAACCAATGCGAATTAACCGGCTGGGTATAATTGTTGTGAATTGAATCCATTTACGATTTGGGTGAATTTGTACAGAATCACATTGAAAATAATCCGAATTGTATTCTTTTTTATCGAAAATCATATGGACATAAAACCGTAACAGTTAACCATATCAACATTATTGCCAATCATATCGTATACATTATAACCAAATCGAACCGAAATGTGATTGTGTTTAAAATTGAAATATGAGAAACGACTTGTCTAAAATAGATACAAACGACTTCAATTAACAGCAGAGCATCCATTTTAACTCAATAAATCAAATCAAATCCACACCAAGATCTAACAAATCAATGAAAATCCAATAAAGGCTAAACTAGGAAAACAAACTTCCATTAATCAAAGCAAAGCTATGTCCAGAATGCATATAATGTGACAGAGCAAATCAATGTTGTTAACAGAACCAATCCAAAACCGAATTCGAATTCGTTATATAAACAAGCGATATCAAAACATACCTGTGTGAGGCTACTCAAATTATGCCAAATTAGAATTCACGCCCGTTGTAGCTGATTCCACATTTTTAAACAAGATGGAGCTTGTCGTCCTTTGTTTTTTATCAGTGGCTTGTAACTTAGCCTTTTGACTGGTAAGCAGGGCAACCTGGTCCTCCAAAGAGTGAATTCTTGACTGTAGCATCGACACATCAAGATAATATCTTTCTAACCATGAGCCGCATTGATCACAGGGTGGCGCTGTAGGTTTTGACAGAGCAGGAGAGAGTTTGGATGAATGACCGGGGGTTTCACAAGGCAGCTTAATGCCAGGGTAGTTAGGGTCGTCCTGTAGGCAAGGGGGCAGGTTTGACACAAAGTCATACGAGGGTTCAGCACACAAACCTTCCGAATAGGGCTATTCGCTAGCCAAGAAACGCTCAACTTCTGAATCGGAGTCCTCACTCAACACGATAGGGTTAGGATTGACAGGAGGTTTTGGCTTGTTCCTCGCCATTCGTGAAATTAAACGGGCATTCTTTTTGCCTTTGTCGTTTACAGTGGGTTTGGCTTTGGGCTTCTTGCTCATAGTCTCAACGTTCTTTGCCATAGTGTGGGGTAGGTCGACAGGTGAGTCGGCCAAGGGTTTAGGTAACAGGATGTTGTAGGGTACCGGGGGTACAGTCTTGTCCTCGCTCACCACAGGTTTGTCAACCTGTGGAGGGTTTGAATCCTCAAAGTCATTCCGATCAAGGAAATTGTTCCAACAATCTCCGCGTAACCCCAAATGACAAACAACAATAATCTTAACCAGCCCGTAATGAAAAAGGTTGCTATCAGCCTGGTTCCTTTTGTACTTCTTAGACATTTTAAACAGGATTCTAAGCAGATAATAGGGCATATTGAGCTGATAACCCATAAAAACCATAAGTAAACGAACGTGGTGTAAGAAAACAAACCCGTACCGACCTTCGCAGGTGATAAACTGTTTGATTATCATCAATAAATCATGCCAGCGTTGTTTAAGCATGGTCACTGGCAGACCTTTATCACAGGAGATAACCTTACGCGACTGGAAGAGCAGTGTCCAAGGGACCTCTTCTACTTTTCAATTCTTGGACCATCATTGTCCAGTGGCAGGCAAACCCGTAGCAAGACTGATAAACGGCTCGTCAATTTTCAATTGAACATCGTTGACCTTGGCTCGACGGCCATCAAAGGTCATTGCGAATTGTCGAGCTACGCAGAGGTTAAAACCCTCAAATTTCTGTATAAACGGGAGCCACCCATTGTCCTCGAGGTCACTGCGGGCACTATCAAATATCAACAGAGCCTGGCTTCCATTAGGTTCAGCCCTCACGACTGGGGCCATGGTGCGAGCACATGGAAAGGGTTTGGTTCTAATTCACCAACACACAGGGGCAGAGTCATTTGGTCTAACAGCAATGAACGATCAAAGGGGAAGCATTAATGTGCGCATGCGAGGGTGGTGGAGTTATTCACCGCCATGCATAATAGTTATGGTAAAGTACAACCGACGAATTCCACCTCTGTTCAATCAATCATAGCATAGTTCAAAACCTTATCATTCGACCAACCAAAGAATCAAACGGTGGGTGTTATACCAATGCGCCATTAACTATAATCTTTCAAACCATGAATATTCAATGTGTAACCAACCCAAATGTTAATCACGCGCTATTGGATAAATGTTTAATCAAAAGTTTTAAACCATTGTGCCAATTGCCACTTATAAAACTTACAAGCCAAGAGCCATAAAAAGATTATTATAAGGATCATATCATATATAAAAACAAAAATAAATTATGACCCTTATGCAATTCATAGAATCAAGTATAAACCCACATGCTCAATGCTTCATAAGTTTAATAAAATCAAGTTACCTAATCAAAGTAAGAATGTCCACATAGGCATAGTTCGAAAATCCTTCCAGCCATATAACGATAAACCAAAGGTAAGTTCCATAGAAAGTATTGATAAAAAGATAACGACAATTCAAATAGTAATCGAAATGTGACCAAGGAAGGAGAAGTTTTCACGCTTGCAGTCGTGAAAACTTAATGGAAACAAATTTGCAAATGTCGCAAGAAATGAAAATATCGTCTATTTGAAAAATGCGACAACAATTTGAAGTTCAGAAGACATAGGTGTAGGCAGCTTATAGGTTAATAGAAAAAATTGAATTGGTTGCCAACAAGTAGCTCGAGAATTGAGATCAAAATATTCAATGGCCATAATTTTGAGCATTGGCAGCTTAAAATTGAAAATCTCCTTGTAGATTGGGAACAATGGGTAGAAGTCTATCTAGGTACCATCCCAACATGTATGTCGAGTAAATAATGCGAGAAACTTGAAATAATTGTGAGTATTATTCGACTTTATCTTGCAGATTCGATGTTGTTGAATGTCTTAGGTGAAGACTCAACCAAGAAACTGTGGGACAAGTTCGGGAGCTTCTACCAGTCAAAATCCCTGGTAAATAAGTCATTCCTTAGAAATAAATTGTATCTTCTGAGCATCACTAATGGTAGTTCGGTAACTAAGCATTTGACTGTGTTCAACAATATAAAAAGTCAGTTATTATCTATAGATATCAAAATCACCAAGGACGAGAAATGTATTATCCTATTATGTTCTTTTCTATACTCATGGGATAGCTTAGCCATGGCTATAGGGAGTAATTCAACCACTTTAGCACTAGAAGACTTGGTTTCATCTCTATTGTCAGAAGAAATGAGACGAAAGAACATGGAAGGATCAACCAAAGATGATTTATTGGTGAGAGGTCGAGCGGTTGACAGAGATAGAGGAAAATTCTTCAGTACAAAGTCTAAGTTGAAGGGTAGATCTAAATCCCAAGTTCAGTCGATGAGAAGATGATGGAAATGAAATAAAGTTGGGCATTATAAAAGGGACTGCAAGTCGAAGGTAATGGAAGTCAGTACAGGATCCGATGAGAAGCAACCAACTAAGAGAAATACTACTCAAGATAAAAGAGGCGATGTGTATTTTGCATTGACCAGTACACAATCGGATCAAAATGTTTGATTGATCGAATTAGGAGCATCATATCATATGACACCACATAGAGAATGGTTCTACAAGTATGAATGATATGAAGGAGGAGATTTGTTCTTCGGGGACGACTTGACAACCAAAATTGTTGGACGGGGAAGAATCTGACTGATATTGCAGGATGGGAGAAGTAGAACCCTTCCAAGTGTGTTACATATCCTAAGGTTGGCAAGAAACCTAATATATGTCAGCAAGAAAGGGATGTAGGAGTGTAGACTCTATTTCATACGAATATGTGCAAAATGGTCAGAGGTGTGATGGTCTTAATGAAAGGAGTTCAAATTGGAACCTTATACAATTTGTTAGGGAATGTCGACTTGACTCGATGCAACAACATTGTTATTCTTGAAGTCGACTCATATCGGGTTGAGTTTATTCAAACCGACTCGACAAGTCTTCGTCAAGTCAACCCGACCATGTTATGGCATAAGAGGATGGGACACATTGGAGAAAAATGACTTCAAGTTGTGCACAACAAAGGCATGGTCGAAGGTTTTATTGAATAAAATTTCGAAGTCAATTTTTTCAAACATTCCATACATGGAAAACAAAATCGGGTAAGGTTCTCATCTGGAGCGACAAGGGCAAAGGGGATTCTAGAATTGGTTCATACTGATGTGTTTGTCCTTGTAAAAGTTCCTTCACTTGGTGGATCCATGTATTATGTCTTCTTCATAGATGATTTTTCCAAGAAGACATGGATATATTTCCCGAGGAAGAAATCATAGGTTTTCGAGAAATTCAAAGAGTTTAAATCTCTTGTGGAAAACCAGATAGATAAGAAGATAAAGGTGTTTAGAAATGACAATGGTGGTGAATTATGTGGAAAGGATTTTGAGCAGTTCTTCTAGCAATGTGGCATATCACACCAAAATACCACACCATATACCCCACAACAAAATGAAGTTGTCGAAAGAATGAATAGAACATTGATGGATAAGGCAAGGAGCATGCTCATTGGTGTTGGGCTCACACAAGAATTATGGGCAAAGGTACTCAACACTACAAAATATTTGGTGAATATGTCTCCTTCATTGGCATTAGTCGACATGAATCTGCATGAGGTATGGTTTGGAAAGAAGCCTTTGCTCTCACATCTCAATGTATTTGGCTGTGATAGATTTGTGCATGTTCCCAAGGAAAAGAGGAGCAAGTTGGACAAGAAGGAAGTCAAGTGTATTTTCATTGGTTACAAAGAAGGAATGAAAGGATATAAGTTATGGGATCATGCATCAAGGAGAATATTGTATAATAGAGACATGGTCTTCAAAGAAGTCGGAGGGAAGTCTGAGTCTAAAGTGGTTCAAACAAAGAAAAATCCAGAGAAGATAAGGTTTGAACTGAGGAACGAAGAAGATGATTCAGATGAGTCGATTGAAACGGATGAAGAGGTGGAACAACTGACCCCAATTGTAAGGAGGTATGAACGAGTAATAAAACTAGTCAAAAGGTATAATTATCATGACTTATGTTCTGCATTATGTTAACTGTCACCGACGAGAATCCCAAGTTGGTTAGAGAAGTAGTCGACTCGGCAGAGGGTAGACTCTAGAAATACGCCAAGGTCAAAGATATGGAATCCTTGCACAAGAATGAGACATGGGATTTTGTCGAATTACCTAGTGGAAGAAAGCTCATTGGTAGTAAGTGGGTATTAGAGAAAAATATGAACACGACATGTCAAGTTCAGAAATTCAAAGCTTGACTGGTGGCAAAAGGATGTTCCCAAGTTGAAGGAGTTGACTTCGGTGATATTTTCCCCTATTGAAAAATTAACTTCCATTGGAGTATTAATGTCTCTGACTGCAACAATTGATCTTGAAATAGAACAAATGGATGTGAAGACAATGTTCCTACTGTTAAGATTAAACTATTATTAGGTTACCCTTCTATTTACTAGATAACAATAGCATAGACAGGATCACTGAGAGAAACACAATCACAAGAATACAAAATAATTTATCCTGGGAAACCCTCAAGGGGAAGAAAACCCAACAAAACTTCCTTAATATAGATAGCCAATACAATGCCAAGATAATGAACCAAACAACACATAAATTCCTCTCCCAAGGATGTGCCTCTCTCTCTCTTCCTTCTTCCAGCAACTGGTAACTGCAACTTCCTTCAATACTTGCGCACTAGATGAGTGAGCTGAGTGTGTGTCTAAATGAGGCGCTGGCCTCTCTTATTTATACAATTCTGGCACGTGTGGAAGTGTCTCTTCACTGGCAAGGCCGACTTCTTCTTTTGGGTGGTTATAACCACCTTTAATATATTTTGGGGCCTCTTTAATATATTCTAGGGCCGACTTCTTATTTAGCCTATTACAATTAGGGTTTGACCAATCCGCAAAAGGGGATTTGGTCATTTAAAATACCTGACATGATCAATCCACAAAAGGGGATTGATCTAATCAATAATAAATATATTTTATCTTTATCCGCAAAAGGGGATAAGAATATTCTTTGTAGTTACACAATATTTTAACACTCCCTCTTAACAAGAAGGATATTCTTTATCTTTTGACAGGTCACTGGATGTCGACATCAACTAGGTAGCAGCATCCACTAGATAACATCATCAACTGGGCAACATTATCATTAACTGGATAATTGGAGGCATCCATTTGGTCATCTGGCATCATGATCATTGACTGACATATCTATAAATCATCGAAAGTTTTGTTCTCTTTATCTTTGCGCAGAATATACTCTTTCTTTCTTTCGTCTTCACACAGAAGATACTTCTTTCTTATCTTCACACATAAAATATCTTATCTTCACACAGAAGATGTCCTGTGAGTTTTACCATTCCTTTTATGTTCTCCCTTCTCTTGTAGTCATCTATCTCACCCATCCACTGGGGAGGACTACTACCATAGCTTTACTCCTAGTCATCCCACATGAACTAGAGAAGCTAAGATGCTATCCTAGGAAAGACTAGACTCCCTTTCCATGATCTACGTGGGATCATGACACAAACCTCAAGAGCCAACTAACCATTCCACATGGTCAAGGTTTGTGTTCCAGGCTACTCAATCCTTGGCTAGAGGAGAGTATCTTCTCGCTTCCCCTTGGAGAAACATCCACATTCCTCTCTATGAGGATATTCTAGCATGTCCCTAGAGTATCCAAAACTCAACACTTGGACAGAGGCCAACCTTGGCAAATTTCTCATTCTCCTTGTCTACAGAAGTCTCTTCCTTCTCTACGAAGGTCTCTTCTCTTTTCCTTCTCTATGAAGGTCTACCTATGGGATTTCTCTTTCCTTCTTTACAAAGGTCTTTTCTCGTTCTCCTTCTCTACGAAGGTCTAGCCATGGGATCAAAAAAAATCTCTTGTGGTTCAAAATATTTCCATGGTATAATACCATGATACCCATCAATTGGGCACCATCCATCTACTGGATATCTTTCATCTTGATCAAAATATTTGGGCACCATCCATCTACTTTTCTAACCGCATCAAATCACGATCCTTCATTTCGAACTCAGAGACATGGCTACCTCTTGCACCAAGATAATAGCTTCTAATCATCATCCTTGAAGTTTTCTTCTGTAATATCATGGGTGCCTTCTTGAGTTTGAATATTTATGTTATGCATCTTTAGGAGCCTCTTGCTCCTATATAAATATCGGATATTGTCAGGTCTTCATTGACTGTCACCATATCATACATCCTTCTCGTGTTGTCTAACTTCTACAAGTCATGGCATAAGTTCTTTCTTCCGAGACTTGTAAACTTACTTACAATATGCTTTCTTTGTCACTCTCATGAGTGATCATACATTAAATAAATATGTTATCTCTTTCTTCATCCTCTTCTTTGATACTTCCTTCATAAGTCTCCATAGACACTGAAATAAAATGAGGTTAATTAACATTCTCACAAAAAACTAACTTGTAATGATAAAGTATTAAAGTAAACAAGATACTAAAAATAAACATGAATACTTATCTTTTGTTTTTGTGTGGGGAGGCTTCACGAACTCCACCATTTGCTATCTTTCTTCAGATCAACTATCTTCAACTTAAAGTACATAATCCTTAATTTCTGCTAAAGATTTCTTTGAGGGAGGAGATTCCTCTTCCTCTGCCACATGTTCTTGATACTTTCTTTTCCCTTTTCCTTGAGGATAGCCATAAGAAAAGTGTCCCAACTTTTGACAGTTGTAGCATCTGATCTTTGAAACATCTTTCTTCTTGTCTAGAACTCTTACGGAGTTAGCTTCTTTATTGTTCTTTCTGAAGGAACTTCTTTTGTTCTTTTGAGCTGTAAGAGCTTCCTCTTCATCGACAATTAATCTCTTATGTTAGTTTGCAAGTCTAGATTCTTCGTGTGTGCAATCTGCCCATAACTTATCAAACTTGGGTAACTTTCTTCTTGCACACACTCCTTGTACAAAAGGAATCCAAAATGTTGGAAACCCATTTAGGGTTGTGGTTACAAGTTCTTTGTCACTAATGACATCTCCAATAGCTGCAAGTTGATCTCTGATCTAAGAAACTCTCATAAGATAGGATGTGACAGATTCTGAGTTGTCCATCTTCATATTACGAAGTTGATTTCTTAAGGTAAGATTCTGGCTAATGTCTTTGCTTTCATATAACCTGTTGAGTGCTTCATACATTTGCCTTGTTGTCTGTAGTTCAGATATATGAGGGATCAAGTGATCCTTTACTGAATCTGACATGATTCTCTTTGCTTTCTTTTCATTCTTCTTATTCTTGGTCTTTTGATCTTCTTCCTATGGTTCTAGTACACCCACTGTAACATGTTCTAGGATATCATTATCATCTAGAATCATCTGTAACCTATGCTTCCAAGATCTGAAGTTTCTAGATCCTTCCAGCATGTCTTCTACCCTCATGTTGGTAGCCATTATTTCTTGTAGAAGAAACCCTAGCCCTCTGAGCTATAGAAATAATAAAAGAATCAAATTACTTGGATCTGAAAAATGAACTCACCAAAAGATGCATTGGACTGAGATGAGTAGCTTGGTGTGTTTAGATTTCAGAAAATCCAACTTTTACCCCTCCAAAGTTGATCTGCGGATTTCTGGACTGGTGCTTTTGGTTTTCTGGTACTTCTGGTACACTGGTACTTCTGGTTTTTTGGTACTTTGTGAAAACTAGGGTTTAACTTTTCAGGAGATCTAGCCACTAAAAAAGTGCGCTGAGGATGCCAAAATGTTCCTTGAGGTAGGGCGCACCTTTCTAGATGGATTTGAGGTTAAAAATATTCTTTAATAAAAAAAACCCTAATTTTCATGTACGACAACAGTGACGTTTTTCTTTTTCCTATGAAAGATGCTCTCTTTAGCTTAGCTCTGATACCATGTTAAGATTAAGCTATTATTAGGTTACCTTTCTATTTACTAGATAGCAATAGCATAGACAGGATCACTGAGAGAAACACAATCACAAGAATACACAAGCATTTATCCCGGGAAACCCTCAAGGGGAAGAAAACCCAGCAAAACTTCCTTAATATAGATAGCAAATACAATGCCAAGATAATGAACCAAACAACACAAAAATTCATCTCCCAAGGATGCGCCTCTCTCTCTCTCTCTCTTCCTTCTTTCGGCAACTGGTAACTGCAACTTCCTTCAATACTTGCGCACTAGATGAGTGAGTTGAATGTGCATCTAAATGAGGCGTTGGCCTCTCTTATTTATACAATTCTGGCATGTGTGGAAGTGTCTCTTTACTGGCAAGGCCGACTTCTTCTTCTGGGTGGTTATAACCACCTTTAATATATTCTGGGGCCGACTTCTTATTTAGCCTATTACAATTAGGGTTTGACCAATCCGCAAAAGGGGATTTGGTCATTTACAATACTCGACATGATCAATCCACAAAAGGGGATTGATCTAATCAATAATAAATATATTTTATCTTTATCCACAAAAGGGAATAAGAATATTCTTTGCAGTTACACAATATTTTAACACCTACTTGGGGACCTGGAAGAAGAAATCTACATGAAACAACCTGAAGGATTTGTAGTAAAGGGAAAGAAAGAGATAGTGTGCAAATTGAAAATATCCCTTTATGGTCTAAAGCAATCACCAAGGATGTGGTATCAAAAGTTCGACACATACATCCTTAGTTTAGGATTTGTGAGAAGAAAAGTTGATCACTACATATATTCCAAGGAAGAAGGTGGGTGTTTCATATATGTAGCATTGTATGTCGATCACACGTTGTTAATTGGAAACAACATGAACACAATAAAGGAGGTGAAGAGGCAACTATCCTTCAAGTTTGACATGAAGGATCTCAGTGCAATGAACTTCATTATGCGAATGGAGATCAAGAGAGATCGATCAGTTAGAAAGATTTGGTGAAACCAGAGGAAATATATTGAAAAACCTTTGAAATATTTCAACATGCAGGATTGCAAACTTGTAAAGGTATCAATTCATGTGGGAGTCATGCTAATTATTGAATAGTGTCCAAAGACATATGAAGAAATAGAGGACATGGCACATGTTCCCTATGCAAGTGTTGTTGGTAGTCTAATGTATGCAGTGGTTTGCACTCGACCAGAGATTTCCCATGCAGTGGGAGTGTTGAAAAAATACATGTTGACACCTGGGAAAGAGAATTGGGTAGTTGTCAAGAGAGTATTCAGGTATTTGTGTGGCACAAAAGACTATGTTATATGTTATCAAGGAAAACCTAGAGGTAACAATGAAGTAGATGTACACGACCTTGTTAACGTTGATTGGGTTGGAGATCTAGATCGATGAAGGTAAACTAGTGAATATGTGTTCAAGATGTTTGTTGGAGCAATCAACTGGATGGGTAAGCAACATGCGGTCGTATCCTTGTCAACAATAGAATTTGAATACATGGTAGCCACTCATGGAAGCAAATAAGCAATATGGTTACAATGATTATGTTCGGGGATTGGGTTTGAGCAAAGAGCTATGAAGATAAATTGCGACAGTTAAAGCACAAAATTCTTGGCAAAGAGCCCCACTTATCATTCTAAGACTAAGTATATTGATGTACAATACCATTTTGTAAGAGACATGGTGAAAAGCAACAAGGTGTTGCTGATCAAAGTAGACAAGTTGGAAAACATAACAGACTCTTTGACCAAGTCTGTGAGTGTTATGAAGTTCTCTTGGTTTAAAGAGGTAATGGGCATTTTTGCCTTGGTGCTGTGAAAAAAAGTTCAACAAACTCTTGGTTTAACAAAGAAGACAACAAGTGGGAGAATTTTGGGTTGTTATATTCTTTGCAATGAAATTCTAGTCGAGGTGGATCAACTGGAAGTGAAGTTTGAAGGTCGAAGTGATCAATAGGGAAAATTCAAAGTCGAAGAGGTCAGCCGACAAGAGGTCGTTAGGAGGCCATGTGGAAACCGACTGAGGTCTGAATGGAGGTTGATTGGCAGTTGATTGGTAATTCTACTTGTAGTTGACTATAACATAATCTTGAGATTTGTGAGATTTGTAACCAATGATCTGTGTGGCTCTGTAACCATTTTTGGGCACCTTTATTTAGGGTTTTGCCTACTATAAATCCTATAAATAAGGCGTGTTATAGTTGTATTAAGTTGGATGTAGTAGTTGATCTTCAGGCTTATCTTTAGCAGAAGGTTGTTGGTCATGTAGATGTAAGTCGATTTGGTTGCAGGGTTGTTCTTGTGTAAAGAAAGAAGGTATGATGTCAAGTGTGTCTTAGGTGTAGACCAAGGTTAGACATATAACCTTTTATTCTTAATGAATAAGACAACAAGAGAGAAAGATGCTCAAGGAATGCTAATTTTTCCGTTTGGGTTTCCAGGGTAAAATCTATGTGTACTGTGTGATTGCTTTGTCATTTATTTTCTAGCTTAAATTTGTCTTCCTCTCTTCTATTAGGTTTAGCATGGAAGTCTATTTCCTAATATGATTGTGTTCTTGAAGTGCTCTTTTCCCCTACAAATTATCAAGTTGCAAACATTTTCACAAAGTCTTTTACGAAAGTGAAGTTTTCCAAACTTCGCTCTATGCTAAGAGTTCAAGAAGTTGTCATTAAGGGGGGATAGACTCTAAATTCTCCTATTTGTGTCACCTTTGTAAATCCTTCAATCCTATCCCAAGTTGTTCTTAATGGGGTGTGTTAGGATATTTATACACTTAGGAGTTAGTTAAGATCAACTTGGTCTAATGTGTCTTTAGGCAAAAGTGTGTTTCTCTATTATGTTTATTTAGTATTCATTTGTAGTTATTTAATTTAATGGTCACGATATGTTCTAGACATAGAGTGATCCAACAACTCATATTCTCCTTGATACTAACAATTATTGATCCACAACTTAACAGTTGATTGGTCCATGATCTCTATTTAAATAGCATGGAGGGTCATTTTCTAAAGATTGATTGTGAGAAACTCTTATGTACAATTTTTTTCTTTTGTATTAATAAATTGTCTCAAGTGGTCGTGTTGGCTATGGTCCTGGATTGTTTCCCTCTTAAAAGATTTTAACAATGTAAAAACATTGGTGTTATGATCTTTGATTTGGTTGTGTGAGTGGTTTCTTAAGGTGTTAATCCTGTGTGGGAATACCCCGCTTTGTCGAACATTATTCTCATAGTTTTAACTATTTTTGACAATATACTGCACCATATACTCCATGGTAAAGTGGGGTTGTAGAAATACAAAATCAAATTGTTATGGAGAAGGCAAGGTGCATGTTAGAGAACAAATTCACTCCTAACAAATATCGGGTAGAGACAATTCATACTATTGTATATTTGCTTAATAGATATCTTGCAAAGTTGGTTCAAACTATTGTTGGACATTGGGTTCAACACTTCCCACAAGTTTTGCGACATGGGTTAACCCCCTCTCATGGATCCTAACTATGGCAATTGTGGCAGAGATTAACGCCTACGGGTTTTGGTCTAACGACAATCGTAATCCAACAAATGCTATCAAAGTGACAAGTCTCGAGTTCAAAACTCGACCGACATGCGTTGGGGGGGAGATTGTTGGACATTGGGTTCAACGCTTTCTGCCAATTTCATGACATGGGTTAACCCCCTCTCATGGATCGTAACTCTAGCGATTGTGGCAGAGATTAACACTTGTGACTTGTGGTCCAACAACAATCATAGTCCAACAACTATGACTTTAAAAGAGGCTTGGTATGGAAAGAAGCCTTAGCTAATTCATCTCAATGTTTTTGGTTCAATTGCTTATATATGGATTCTTGATCAGAAGCACAGTAAGTTGGATTCAAAATGCAAGAAATAATTGCTTACAACTTATAAAATGGTTGATATTGAAGCTGACAAATTTGGTAAGTATGTTGTAGTCAATGAACATGCTAGCTCATTTCCAAGTAATTTAGACTATAAATTAGGTTTGAAATTCCTTGTAAACAATTGTGATACTATTGAAAATACAACTCTTTTGAATAGGTCAACTAGACATAAGGTAGGGAAAACTTCCAAGAGTAATGTGGCTGCTAAAATCAGTCCAAATCAACACCATATCACTATTGAGATAAGTCCAAATAAACATGGTATCAATATTGATTTACGAACTCGTCCCACATGCTTCTATTGGAGATTTGATGATGTTCAATTGGATGAGATCCCTTAACTGAGGTGGGAAGGATGATTTTTGCAAAATAGAGGTAAAAAAATTGATTGTTTTACTTGAAAAAATTCAACGTTCTTTTAAACCTCAAAGTTATGAAGAAGCCAAATGGCAATTAATATGGGAGAAAGTTGTGAAAGTTGAATATGATGCCATGATGAACAATCATACTTGGGTGTTGGGGGATGTTATCATTGATAAAAAAACCCATTGGTTTCAAATGGGTATATAAGGTCAAGTACAAGGTAGAGGGTACACTAGACAAGTGTAAAGAAAGGTTGGTCGTAAAGGGATTTGCTTAGTAGGAAGGGATAGAATATGACGATACATTTGTTTCCATTGTCAAGATGGTTGTGATCAGGTTTAGTTCTTTCTCTCCCTAATCATTTTGGTCAAACAATTTATCAAATGGATGTTGAGAGTGCCTTCCTCGATGGTCATCTAGAGGAAGATATTTGTATTTATCAAGCTCAAGGTTTTTAATTTATTAGGAAGGAACATATAACATGTAGATTGGTTAAGGCTCTTTATGGCCTCAAATAAGCACTAAGAGTTTGGTACATCAAAATTGACAAACAATTGTAGGATAATGGATTCAAAAGAATATTTTTTTATTCCAATCTCTGCATCAAAAGTGAGGATGGTTATGTGGTAATATTAGTGATACACACACACACACACACACACACACACACACACATATATAAGACATCATCATCACAAGTAGTGAGATATGAACAATTACCAAGGTAAAATTTGAATTATGTTATGCTTTTTACATGATAGGCTTAGGCCTCCTACATTATTGGTTAGGTATAGAGGTTTGGTAGACTTACAAATTTGTTTTTGCTTCACAAACTAAGTATATTTCCAAATGCTTGGTAGACAAATATAGGAGGCTAACTGCAAAAATTCATCTACACCTACGGTGAAAGGGTTGAAACTTTAAGTCAAAGTCAACTCAAAATCAACAAATGAGTCAATTTATGGGAAACTAATGGGAAGTTTGATTTATCTTACAACAACTAGGAAAAATCTTAATTGTGTAGTTAGCTACATATTCAAGTTCATGACAAACCCTAAATTAGAACATTGAACAACAACAAAAGGAAATTTGAGATATGTTAATGATACAATAGATTTTGGATTATTATATGGTGAAAGTGATGCACTTCAATTGTTTGATTGTACTTTTGATTGGGTAGGATCAGTGGATGATCATAAATCAACAATCGGTTATTTGTTTATTCTTGGAATAGGTCCAGTTTCATGGGTTAGCAAGAAACAACATGGTGTTTCTCTTTCTTCTATTGAGGTTGATCTAACCAAAGGGCAGGATGAAATGAAATAAAATTAAGAAAATAGAGCAGTGGTCTAGATGTAGCACAACTTATGGGTGTGACCTAAAACTTGTTGTTGTCGGCATGCATTGGACAAACATATTGACATTATAGCCCCATCCAACAACAATGTGGACTAAACTCTCCCCAAAAGACCAATCAACATACATGTCTCGTGTAACGTTCGCAACCACCCAGGCTGGGCCACGCCACACAAAAATCTCCCTTTTTACACATCTAATACCATAATGTAACATTCCCCGGCCCAACCGAGGTACATTACGGTGCAGAATACACATAAAAATGAAATTTCTGCTAACTAAAGTAATTCTTTTACTGTTAGTTAATTTCATGTATCTTACAACTATAAAATTTAAAACAGATTTAGCTATTGTTTATAACCATATTAAAAAAAATGCATCTAAAGCATGCTAATAATAAATATGAAATGCAGCTAAATCACTCATTACAACAACATATAAGTCATTCTCATTTATGCAGAGTTCATGCACAACAATAACACATGTAAATAACTAGACAACAAGACAAAACACTTATATTTAAACAAGAAATGTGCGACCAACTACTTAGGACGGATGTTCCACCCAACCATAGATTGACTGTTCCAAATCTCAACAGTGAGTCACCTATGAGCTGAGGCTAGTAATACACAAAAGAGGGTGATCTCTCACAGTCCACTCCCAGCTCATAAAACTCATAACCTAACTGATATTCTCCTACAACTCTCCCAATTTTTCTACCAGCTCTCGTCTTCCTGACCTGCCCAACCCAAGGAATGCATCATTTGTTTATCAGGGATAACCCAAGGGATGTGCCATATGTTTATCAAGGTTAACCTAAGGAATGTGCCATTCATTTAATATGGTCTCTCTGTCACATGTAACTAGGAATCTCTCAACTGGGAACTCAAGGGAACTTGTTGCTAGTAAAACTATCAGCAAACCAACAACAAACACTTGTTGTTACAGTGCAACTCACTTCGGAGTTCACTCTCACGCCTAACAACCTGGATATTCAATCTTCAGCTCCAAAATACTCCAAAAATGTTCCAAATTTCTCTAGAATTTTCCCTCTGTGCCTGCACCAGCTCCAAGCTCTATTTTTTGGCTCTCTCCTTTTCCTCATGCACAAAAAACTCCTTCCCTAAAATGTTATCCCAACCCCAACAAATTTCCTCCATTTGGATTACCTTTCTTGACTCACACTCTTCCCCCAAGTTGATTGTACTCAACCCCCATGTGCCCAATAACTCTGGGATGTGACCACTCACAACCACCCTCTTACATGTATTCAATGATTGGATTTAGGAACACTTAATCAAAAATTGGAAGGTTCATATACAATTAACAAGTTTAGGAAAATGAGTTAAATTAGTATACATGTGTATTTCCCCCTTTGACCCCTCTTGGCCATTATCCTAGACACTTCCCCCTCTTGTGGATTAATTCAACCCCCATCTCTTGTCCATGTCCCCTTAGCAATTGGCATCGTGTTTTATTATTAAAACATAGAGATACAATTCACATATTACATCGTTTTGGCTCTAGCCACACATTATATCTACATAAGCATTAATTAAACTGGGGATTATAGTGGGGATGTTACATTCCCCCTCCCCTACAATTGTGTGTCATCCTTGGTGCACTCTATGTTGATATATATATGCAAATTTACATCACAGTACTTATAAATAAATATTTTTCAATTTAACAACTCTAGCAACAACTCCAACCATCAATCTCATGTTCCTCTCAACTCGTCGACCCAAGGAATGCATCATTTGTTTATCAGAGTTAACCCAATGGATATACCATATGTTTACCAAGGCTAACCCAAGGAATGAACCATTCATTTATCAAGGTCCCTAACGTAGTTGGCTAGGACTCTGAGATGTCGCTCCAAAACTCTAGCTTTCCAAAATGGAGTCTTGCATTCTGCCTTCTTCAAAATTATTAAAAAATTGTCGGTACTCTTCCCGCATGTTTTCTTCATGCCCCCATGTAGCATCTTCATAACCATAGCAGGTCCATTGAACCATTACCATCCCTATGGATTTGTTCCTAAGAACTTTGACTTTCCAATCCAGGGTGCATACTGGTTCCACCCGGAAATCCCCTTCGTGCTCCACCTGGATCACATTCCAATCAATTATGTGATTAGGATCATGTACATACTTTTTTAATAATGATACATGAAATACATTATGCACTCTAATGTATGTAGAAAATGCTAGCATGTATGCAATTGGCCCTATCTTTTCTAATATTTCAAAAGGTCCACAATATCTTGTTTCCAACTTCGGGCATCTTTCTAATATTAGCGAACTTCTCTTTGCCTTCACTTTCGAAAACACATGTTCACCCACTTTAAAATATCTGAAAACTCTATTCTTGTATGCACAACTTTTCTGCCTATCTTGGGCATCCTTTAAATTATGTTGTATCCTTGTCATCTGCTCTTCCATTTCCTTCAACAAATCTTGCCCAACAATTGCTCTGTCTACTGGATTATCCCAACTCACTAGAGTGTTACATTTTTTGACATACAATGCTTCAAATGGACTCATTTTCAATGAGGCATGATACACATTATTGTATGCAAATTCCACTAAATGAATATAATCTTCCCACTTTGATGGTTGATCCATTACATACATTCTAAGCATGTCCTCAATTATCTTGTTGGTCCTTTCTATTTTCCCATCTAACTTTGGATGATACTTGGTATTGAGATTCAAATTTGTTCCAAAGCCCTTCAACAAACCCTTCCAAAAATTGGATGTGAACTTTGGATCTCTATGTAAAACTATTGCCTTAGGTACTCCATGTAGGCTAGCAACTTCTTTCATGTAGATATTTGCAATATTTGTTGCCTTGTGTGTAGTCTTTACTAGAATAAAATGTGTTGTTTTAGTTAATTTATCCACCACCACCATGATGGAATCACGTTGCTTCATTGTTCTGGGCATATTAGTTATAAAATCGATCATGACAAGTTCCCACTTCCATTCCGTAATGGGAAATGATTTTAGCAAACTTGTTGGATGTCTATGCTATGTCTTCACTTTTTGGCATTCTAGACATCTGGCTATGTAATTAGCCATTTTTTTCTTCATTCCCAACCAAAAGTATTGGCTTCTCACAACTACAATCGTCTTCTAATATCATGGGTGCCCGACATATGGCACATTGTGCATTTCCTTCATGACTACATTTTTCATATCATTGGAATTCAGAACGTATAGTTTTCCCTTGTACATGAGAATTCCATATTCTTTCAACTCATAAAAATTAAATTTTTGGTGAAAATTACCTTGCTCTAATGTTTCTTTTATTTTCACATATTGTTGATATGAATTAGTTGTTGCAATAATTTTGTCTTTCAAATCTTTCCTATACATGTTGATGGTTTCCACCTGCACTTCATGATCTCTCTTGTTGAGTGCATCAGCTACTTGATTTTCTTTGCCTTTGATATGCTTAATTTTGAAGTCATATTCACTTAGAAATTCCAACCATCTAATTTGTCTAGCATTTAGTGTTGGTTGTCCAAACAAATGTTTCATACCACAATGGTATGTTCTCAACTCAAATTTCTTACCCATAAGGTAATGCCTCCACATTTTTAATGCATGTACAATCACTGCTAACTCCAAGTCATGTGTAGTATAATTCATCTCATGATCTTTTAATTTTTTGGAATCAGAGTGCGCCACATGGTCCCTTTGACATGGAACTCCATTGAATCCTTCCTTGCATGCATTGGTGCACACAACAAAATATTTATTTGGATTTGCAATCTGCAATATTGGTTCACTTGTCAATATTTCCTTCAATTGTTGAAAACTCTCTTCACACTTGGAAGTCCATTCAAATTCCACTCCCTTCTTTTGCAAAGAAGTGATTGGACTTGCAATCCTTAAGAACCCTTTTATGAATCTTCGGTAATAACCGAAAAGACCCATGAATGATCTGACCTCTGTCACATTCTATGTGGTTGGCCATCCTCTAATAGCCTTTATATACTCAAGATCAACTTATATCCCTGTTGTTGAAATTATATGCCCCAAGCAATGAATCTTCTTTTGGTAAAAGATGCACTTACTTAGCTTATCATACAATTTATGCTCTCTTAAAACTTGCAACACCATTCTTAAATGTTTCTCATGTTCCTTTTATGATTTAGAATAGATGAGGATATCATCTAAGAACACAATCACAAACTTGTCCAGGTACTCCTTGAACACTCCATTCATGAGGCACATAAAAATTGTTGGGGCATTTGATAGCCCAAATGGCACTACCGTGAATTCATAATGCCCATATCTTGTTATGAATGTTGTTTTGTTGATGTCTTCTTCCTTTATCCTTACTTGATGATATCTTGATCTCAAGTCAATCTTCGAAAAGATTCTTGCACCTTTCAACTCGTCAAACAAATCATCAATTATTGGCAAATGATACTTATTCTTTATGGTAACCTTATTAAGCTGGATGAAATCAATATACAACCTTAAGGTTCCATCCTTCTTCTTTACAAAAAGAATTAGGGCTCCCCAAGGTGGCACACTTGAGCGCATATACCCCTTTTTCAAAAGTTCTTCAAGCTGCATTTGCAACTCTTTTAGTTCTGGTGTGCCCATTATGTAAGGTGTCTTAGACACCGGGGCAACTCCTGGTACCAAATCAATAGAGAAATCAATGTCTCTTTTTTGTGGTAGTGCTATAATTGCTCTAAAAACATCTTCAAAATCCCTCAAAATTGGATGATCTTCAATGCTTGCCACTTTGTCTTTGGTTGCCTCCTCCATATGGGCTCCAAACATATGGCATCCTTTCCTAAAGCTCTTATTCAACTGCATAGTTGAAATCTCTCTAACAACTACAACTCTTATAATGCCTTGAATCTTGCCTTGTCGGCCTTCCTCATCAAGACATGTGATTGTCTTGTTGTAACAGTCTAGGACAAGATGATGTTTTTCCAACCAATCCATGCCAATTAGACAATCATATGAACCTAATGGTATGATGTTTACATCCACCTTTGTGTTGAGTCCATTCATGTCTATTGGAAAATCTTTAACCAACTCATTGATTTTCCTCTTAGCCCTCGTGGCTAACTGAACTAACCAAGATTTATTATGCTTACTTCTTTGCAATTGAAATCTTTCAACAATGTTAGCATTTATGTAACTGTGGCTAGATCCATAATCAATTAAAATTGTTATGGGGTCATTAATCCTTGGCATGCTTTTGCCCATGTCTTCCACTGTTTCAACCTCTTGAATGTTGTGGATAGTCCTCACTATTTCTCCTTTGTGAGGGAAATCCCTATACAGATGATTTTCCTCACAACCCTAACATTTCACTGATTACTGCCATGGCTCTTTTCCAAATGAATCCGAAGTCTTGTGTTCATTTTGTGCAACTTGACTGTGTTGATTCGCTTGAAAATTATTCCTAAAAAAGGGTGGCTTAGAACCCTTTTGCCTTTGACCCTTCTTATCCTTCATATTTTCATTCCAATCTTTTTGGAAAACTGGTCTTCCTTTGCTCTACTCAGCCTTGCTCTCCTTATGGTTTCCTCCAAGGTTTTGGGGTTATAATATTGAATCTTAGCATTGTAGAAAGAGGGCAACCCACACATAAAGCTTTGGATTTTGACCTTCTCATCATTGATTAATTCAACATACTTTAACAATTCAAATAACCGCTTCTAATATTACTCCATTGTCATGGTTCCCAACTTGAGTTCAAAGAATGCTTTCATCTTTCTTTCATAGTAATGCTCTGACAAATATTTCTCTTGGAAATATCCCTTGAACTGCCTCCATGAGTTTATTTTCTCATCAAGTTTGTTGGTTTGCTTGAGTTGAACCCACCACATGGTTGCCTTCCCTTGCAAATGGTAGGTGGTAATTCTAGCTCCTACCTGGGATGGGTAATCATGTAGTTGGAAATATTTCTTCATTTCCAACAACTAGACTTCAACATCCTCTCCTTTCTTGTGCTCTCCATTGAAAGTTGGTGGCTTAATCTTATTGAGTTCACCCTGCAAGATGTCTGCCTCGGGTCTTCTCCTTTGCCTCCGAACAAGAGACACACTTGGGCTACTCCCTGGACCTGAACTTGCATGAGTTCTTCTGGTGGAATGTCTTGGAGAATGATGGCGTCTACCCATGCTTCTTGATTTCCTATCATTCCCATGATCATCACTTTTGTTATGTGATATTGATGTTGATAATTGTCTAGCACTAATTGATTTCTTGGTGCTAGAGTCCTTGTTAACTTGCTTATATAGCATATTTAGGCTTTGAAGTATCTCTTCTTGAGCCTTCATGATCCTCTCAGTATTGGCCCTATAGCTCTACACTTATTTTTCTACGCTTCTCATAGTTATAGTGCCTCGCCTCTCTCTTCACCCATTAGACTCAGTCTCAACATTACCCATGTTGGCATGCAGACCTCCAATTTCTTCTTCATGGCTGTAAAACCCTTGAGCATCCTCCATGTCTCAAGTTCTCATGTAGGAACTAAGGTCTGTTTTTCTATATCTCTAATTCTGCAAGTATGTGCATGCAATAATTGTTGTGAGAAATAAGTATATTGCAAAATATTTATCAATTAAATTGCAGGTCATTCTTCGTTTTAAATTATGAAGAATATTAATGCATTTCTCCCAAGTAGGATTCCTTAAATGCATTCATTTTCGAAACAACTTTCCAACGACTATTTGTTTGCTCCAATCCAAGCATTGAGATGAAAATTATGGTAGCAAAACAGTGATGGAATATTCATTAGCACGTGCAACATAGTAGCAATGCTCAACAACCATCCAATCATTTCTTGATTAGATCTCCACCATTGATCTGTATTAATGGATTCACCATGGATCTAAGTCATATCTCTTCTTCATTTCAGGCTCATGTTCTCCAATTTTCACCCTCTAGTTCTGTCGCACTTAGCTTGCTCCCATTCTTAGAAACTTTATTGTATTCATGGGCTCACAGGTGGTGGACTCACGGACTCATAGCCTATCTTCATACCTTCCATGAACCCGCCACCAACACTTAGCTTATTTTTCCTTCGCGGACTCACAGACTCGTAATCTTCTAACCTTCCTTTCATAAGTCCATCTGAGAAGTCTCAACACTTAACCATTTTTCCATCTACGCAGACTCACAGACTCATAATATTGTAACCTTCCTTTCATAAGTCCATCTGAGAAGTCTCAACACTTAACCATTTTTCCATCTACGCAAACTCACAGACTCATAATCTTGTAACCTTCCTTTCATAATTTTGTCTAAGGAGGCTTAACACTTAACCATTTTTCCATCTATGCGGACTCACGATAACTTAACACTTAGACAAATTCCAAGATCTTAGCATTGTTTTGTGGGACTGACAGTTGGTCTGTCACATGGCTCCACAAATCCTACCAATTGTCATCCCGTCCAACATGTACCTTCCATCATGTAAATACACATCTTTCTTCTACCACGTCAGCTGACACATGGTCTCCACGTCATGTCGTTGTCTTCGTATGGAAAAATACCCACAAAATTTTGATTTTGCTTATGTTTGAAATTTTCAAAGAGGCTCAATTCTTCACATTACCCATGAAATTTCTCTCAATTTTATTGTAGTAATTTAATAAAACAAGTTGCAAACATACTCCAGAATTAATTCTCTACGAATTTCCACTTCAACATTCCGCTAACTGGCCCATCCAAGCTCAGTATTTAAAATTGGGCTCTGATACCACTTTGTAACGTTCCCGTCCACCCAAGTTGGGCCACGCCACACAAAACTCTCCCTTTTTACAGCTCCGATACCATAATTTAACGTTCCCCAGCCCAACCGAGGAACATTATGGTGCATAATACACATAAAAAAAAATTATGCTAACTAAAGTAATTATTTTACTGTTATCCGATTTCCTATAGTTTACAGCTACAAAATTTAAAACAAAATTAGCCACTCTCTATAACCATAAAAATTGATGCATCTAAAGCATGTTAATAATCAACATGAAATGCAACTAAACCACTCATTACAATAGCATATAAGTCATTCTCATTTACATAGAGTTCATGCACAACAATAACATATGTAAATAACTCAACAACAAGATAAAACACTTATCTTTAAACAATAAATGTGCAACTACTTGCTTGGGACAGACGTTCCACACGACCATAGACCGACAATTCCAAATCTCAACAACCAGTCACCCCCGAGATAAGGCTAGTAATCCATAAAAGAGGGTGGTCTCTCACAATCCACTTGCAGCTCATAAAACTCATAACCTAACTGATATTCTCCTACAACTATCCTGATTTTTCTTCCAACTCTCTTCCTTCTGACTTGCCCAACCCAAGGAATGCACGATTTGTTTATCAGGGATAATCCAAGGAATGTGCCATCCGTTTATCATGGTTAACCCAAGGAATGTGCCATTCATTTATCAAGGTCTCTCTCGCACAGGTAGCTAGGAATATCTCAGCTGGGAACTCAACGGAACTTGATGCTAGGAAAACTACCAGCAAACCAACAACAAACACTTGTTGTTACAGTGCAACTCACTATGAAGTGAACTCTCAACCCTAACAACCCAACTCTTCAATCTTCATCTTCAAAATGCTCCAAATACGTTCCAGATTGCTCTAGAATTCGCCCTCCATGCTTGCACTAGCTCCAAGCTCTCTCTTTTTTCTCTTTCCATTTTTTCATGTACAAAAACTTCCTTCCCCGAACTTTTATCCCAACCCCAACAAATTTCCTCCCTTTAGCTTGTCTTTCTTGACTCACACTATTCCCCCAAGCTGATTGTACTCAACCCCCATGTTCCCAATAACTTTGGGATGTGACCACTCTTAGTTAGTTTCCTCTTGATCCCGACATCTCTACAGAAGCTTACGAACTCCTTCGAGGTATATTCTCCTCCATTATCTGACCTGAGTATCTTAATCTTTCTTTCGGAGAGATTCTCTATCAAGGCTTTGAATTCCTTGAATTTACTGAATACTTCATCTTTAGATTTTAAGAAATATATCCAGGTCTTACGAGAATAATCATCAATAAATGATACATAGTATACATACTCGCTAATGGAGGATGTTGTCATTGGGCCACACACATCTGAATGGATGAGTTCCAATGCTCCTTCTGCTTTGTTGTCCCTCTTTGGAAAGGGGTTCTTGATGTTCTTCCCTTGCGCACATCCATTGCATATGCCTTTCTGATCAACCTTGAGTTCTGGTAAACCTGTGACAGCTTTGCATATGTATGGTAGCGCCTTGTAGTTGATGTGAGCTAATCTTCTAGAGTTCACATGGATTCTTCAATAGCGTGGGTCATGGCAGCTTCTGAGTGACCCACCTTCTTCTTTTCCACTGAT
>ML803966.1:61325-79653 GCA_009831015.1 Picea engelmannii | reverse complement strand
ATATATTTTATCTTTATCCACAAAAGGGAATAAGAATATTCTTTGCAGTTACACAATATTTTAACACCTACTTGGGGACCTGGAAGAAGAAATCTACATGAAACAACCTGAAGGATTTGTAGTAAAGGGAAAGAAAGAGATAGTGTGCAAATTGAAAATATCCCTTTATGGTCTAAAGCAATCACCAAGGATGTGGTATCAAAAGTTCGACACATACATCCTTAGTTTAGGATTTGTGAGAAGAAAAGTTGATCACTACATATATTCCAAGGAAGAAGGTGGGTGTTTCATATATGTAGCATTGTATGTCGATCACACGTTGTTAATTGGAAACAACATGAACACAATAAAGGAGGTGAAGAGGCAACTATCCTTCAAGTTTGACATGAAGGATCTCAGTGCAATGAACTTCATTATGCGAATGGAGATCAAGAGAGATCGATCAGTTAGAAAGATTTGGTGAAACCAGAGGAAATATATTGAAAAACCTTTGAAATATTTCAACATGCAGGATTGCAAACTTGTAAAGGTATCAATTCATGTGGGAGTCATGCTAATTATTGAATAGTGTCCAAAGACATATGAAGAAATAGAGGACATGGCACATGTTCCCTATGCAAGTGTTGTTGGTAGTCTAATGTATGCAGTGGTTTGCACTCGACCAGAGATTTCCCATGCAGTGGGAGTGTTGAAAAAATACATGTTGACACCTGGGAAAGAGAATTGGGTAGTTGTCAAGAGAGTATTCAGGTATTTGTGTGGCACAAAAGACTATGTTATATGTTATCAAGGAAAACCTAGAGGTAACAATGAAGTAGATGTACACGACCTTGTTAACGTTGATTGGGTTGGAGATCTAGATCGATGAAGGTAAACTAGTGAATATGTGTTCAAGATGTTTGTTGGAGCAATCAACTGGATGGGTAAGCAACATGCGGTCGTATCCTTGTCAACAATAGAATTTGAATACATGGTAGCCACTCATGGAAGCAAATAAGCAATATGGTTACAATGATTATGTTCGGGGATTGGGTTTGAGCAAAGAGCTATGAAGATAAATTGCGACAGTTAAAGCACAAAATTCTTGGCAAAGAGCCCCACTTATCATTCTAAGACTAAGTATATTGATGTACAATACCATTTTGTAAGAGACATGGTGAAAAGCAACAAGGTGTTGCTGATCAAAGTAGACAAGTTGGAAAACATAACAGACTCTTTGACCAAGTCTGTGAGTGTTATGAAGTTCTCTTGGTTTAAAGAGGTAATGGGCATTTTTGCCTTGGTGCTGTGAAAAAAAGTTCAACAAACTCTTGGTTTAACAAAGAAGACAACAAGTGGGAGAATTTTGGGTTGTTATATTCTTTGCAATGAAATTCTAGTCGAGGTGGATCAACTGGAAGTGAAGTTTGAAGGTCGAAGTGATCAATAGGGAAAATTCAAAGTCGAAGAGGTCAGCCGACAAGAGGTCGTTAGGAGGCCATGTGGAAACCGACTGAGGTCTGAATGGAGGTTGATTGGCAGTTGATTGGTAATTCTACTTGTAGTTGACTATAACATAATCTTGAGATTTGTGAGATTTGTAACCAATGATCTGTGTGGCTCTGTAACCATTTTTGGGCACCTTTATTTAGGGTTTTGCCTACTATAAATCCTATAAATAAGGCGTGTTATAGTTGTATTAAGTTGGATGTAGTAGTTGATCTTCAGGCTTATCTTTAGCAGAAGGTTGTTGGTCATGTAGATGTAAGTCGATTTGGTTGCAGGGTTGTTCTTGTGTAAAGAAAGAAGGTATGATGTCAAGTGTGTCTTAGGTGTAGACCAAGGTTAGACATATAACCTTTTATTCTTAATGAATAAGACAACAAGAGAGAAAGATGCTCAAGGAATGCTAATTTTTCCGTTTGGGTTTCCAGGGTAAAATCTATGTGTACTGTGTGATTGCTTTGTCATTTATTTTCTAGCTTAAATTTGTCTTCCTCTCTTCTATTAGGTTTAGCATGGAAGTCTATTTCCTAATATGATTGTGTTCTTGAAGTGCTCTTTTCCCCTACAAATTATCAAGTTGCAAACATTTTCACAAAGTCTTTTACGAAAGTGAAGTTTTCCAAACTTCGCTCTATGCTAAGAGTTCAAGAAGTTGTCATTAAGGGGGGATAGACTCTAAATTCTCCTATTTGTGTCACCTTTGTAAATCCTTCAATCCTATCCCAAGTTGTTCTTAATGGGGTGTGTTAGGATATTTATACACTTAGGAGTTAGTTAAGATCAACTTGGTCTAATGTGTCTTTAGGCAAAAGTGTGTTTCTCTATTATGTTTATTTAGTATTCATTTGTAGTTATTTAATTTAATGGTCACGATATGTTCTAGACATAGAGTGATCCAACAACTCATATTCTCCTTGATACTAACAATTATTGATCCACAACTTAACAGTTGATTGGTCCATGATCTCTATTTAAATAGCATGGAGGGTCATTTTCTAAAGATTGATTGTGAGAAACTCTTATGTACAATTTTTTTCTTTTGTATTAATAAATTGTCTCAAGTGGTCGTGTTGGCTATGGTCCTGGATTGTTTCCCTCTTAAAAGATTTTAACAATGTAAAAACATTGGTGTTATGATCTTTGATTTGGTTGTGTGAGTGGTTTCTTAAGGTGTTAATCCTGTGTGGGAATACCCCGCTTTGTCGAACATTATTCTCATAGTTTTAACTATTTTTGACAATATACTGCACCATATACTCCATGGTAAAGTGGGGTTGTAGAAATACAAAATCAAATTGTTATGGAGAAGGCAAGGTGCATGTTAGAGAACAAATTCACTCCTAACAAATATCGGGTAGAGACAATTCATACTATTGTATATTTGCTTAATAGATATCTTGCAAAGTTGGTTCAAACTATTGTTGGACATTGGGTTCAACACTTCCCACAAGTTTTGCGACATGGGTTAACCCCCTCTCATGGATCCTAACTATGGCAATTGTGGCAGAGATTAACGCCTACGGGTTTTGGTCTAACGACAATCGTAATCCAACAAATGCTATCAAAGTGACAAGTCTCGAGTTCAAAACTCGACCGACATGCGTTGGGGGGGAGATTGTTGGACATTGGGTTCAACGCTTTCTGCCAATTTCATGACATGGGTTAACCCCCTCTCATGGATCGTAACTCTAGCGATTGTGGCAGAGATTAACACTTGTGACTTGTGGTCCAACAACAATCATAGTCCAACAACTATGACTTTAAAAGAGGCTTGGTATGGAAAGAAGCCTTAGCTAATTCATCTCAATGTTTTTGGTTCAATTGCTTATATATGGATTCTTGATCAGAAGCACAGTAAGTTGGATTCAAAATGCAAGAAATAATTGCTTACAACTTATAAAATGGTTGATATTGAAGCTGACAAATTTGGTAAGTATGTTGTAGTCAATGAACATGCTAGCTCATTTCCAAGTAATTTAGACTATAAATTAGGTTTGAAATTCCTTGTAAACAATTGTGATACTATTGAAAATACAACTCTTTTGAATAGGTCAACTAGACATAAGGTAGGGAAAACTTCCAAGAGTAATGTGGCTGCTAAAATCAGTCCAAATCAACACCATATCACTATTGAGATAAGTCCAAATAAACATGGTATCAATATTGATTTACGAACTCGTCCCACATGCTTCTATTGGAGATTTGATGATGTTCAATTGGATGAGATCCCTTAACTGAGGTGGGAAGGATGATTTTTGCAAAATAGAGGTAAAAAAATTGATTGTTTTACTTGAAAAAATTCAACGTTCTTTTAAACCTCAAAGTTATGAAGAAGCCAAATGGCAATTAATATGGGAGAAAGTTGTGAAAGTTGAATATGATGCCATGATGAACAATCATACTTGGGTGTTGGGGGATGTTATCATTGATAAAAAAACCCATTGGTTTCAAATGGGTATATAAGGTCAAGTACAAGGTAGAGGGTACACTAGACAAGTGTAAAGAAAGGTTGGTCGTAAAGGGATTTGCTTAGTAGGAAGGGATAGAATATGACGATACATTTGTTTCCATTGTCAAGATGGTTGTGATCAGGTTTAGTTCTTTCTCTCCCTAATCATTTTGGTCAAACAATTTATCAAATGGATGTTGAGAGTGCCTTCCTCGATGGTCATCTAGAGGAAGATATTTGTATTTATCAAGCTCAAGGTTTTTAATTTATTAGGAAGGAACATATAACATGTAGATTGGTTAAGGCTCTTTATGGCCTCAAATAAGCACTAAGAGTTTGGTACATCAAAATTGACAAACAATTGTAGGATAATGGATTCAAAAGAATATTTTTTTATTCCAATCTCTGCATCAAAAGTGAGGATGGTTATGTGGTAATATTAGTGATACACACACACACACACACACACACACACACACACATATATAAGACATCATCATCACAAGTAGTGAGATATGAACAATTACCAAGGTAAAATTTGAATTATGTTATGCTTTTTACATGATAGGCTTAGGCCTCCTACATTATTGGTTAGGTATAGAGGTTTGGTAGACTTACAAATTTGTTTTTGCTTCACAAACTAAGTATATTTCCAAATGCTTGGTAGACAAATATAGGAGGCTAACTGCAAAAATTCATCTACACCTACGGTGAAAGGGTTGAAACTTTAAGTCAAAGTCAACTCAAAATCAACAAATGAGTCAATTTATGGGAAACTAATGGGAAGTTTGATTTATCTTACAACAACTAGGAAAAATCTTAATTGTGTAGTTAGCTACATATTCAAGTTCATGACAAACCCTAAATTAGAACATTGAACAACAACAAAAGGAAATTTGAGATATGTTAATGATACAATAGATTTTGGATTATTATATGGTGAAAGTGATGCACTTCAATTGTTTGATTGTACTTTTGATTGGGTAGGATCAGTGGATGATCATAAATCAACAATCGGTTATTTGTTTATTCTTGGAATAGGTCCAGTTTCATGGGTTAGCAAGAAACAACATGGTGTTTCTCTTTCTTCTATTGAGGTTGATCTAACCAAAGGGCAGGATGAAATGAAATAAAATTAAGAAAATAGAGCAGTGGTCTAGATGTAGCACAACTTATGGGTGTGACCTAAAACTTGTTGTTGTCGGCATGCATTGGACAAACATATTGACATTATAGCCCCATCCAACAACAATGTGGACTAAACTCTCCCCAAAAGACCAATCAACATACATGTCTCGTGTAACGTTCGCAACCACCCAGGCTGGGCCACGCCACACAAAAATCTCCCTTTTTACACATCTAATACCATAATGTAACATTCCCCGGCCCAACCGAGGTACATTACGGTGCAGAATACACATAAAAATGAAATTTCTGCTAACTAAAGTAATTCTTTTACTGTTAGTTAATTTCATGTATCTTACAACTATAAAATTTAAAACAGATTTAGCTATTGTTTATAACCATATTAAAAAAAATGCATCTAAAGCATGCTAATAATAAATATGAAATGCAGCTAAATCACTCATTACAACAACATATAAGTCATTCTCATTTATGCAGAGTTCATGCACAACAATAACACATGTAAATAACTAGACAACAAGACAAAACACTTATATTTAAACAAGAAATGTGCGACCAACTACTTAGGACGGATGTTCCACCCAACCATAGATTGACTGTTCCAAATCTCAACAGTGAGTCACCTATGAGCTGAGGCTAGTAATACACAAAAGAGGGTGATCTCTCACAGTCCACTCCCAGCTCATAAAACTCATAACCTAACTGATATTCTCCTACAACTCTCCCAATTTTTCTACCAGCTCTCGTCTTCCTGACCTGCCCAACCCAAGGAATGCATCATTTGTTTATCAGGGATAACCCAAGGGATGTGCCATATGTTTATCAAGGTTAACCTAAGGAATGTGCCATTCATTTAATATGGTCTCTCTGTCACATGTAACTAGGAATCTCTCAACTGGGAACTCAAGGGAACTTGTTGCTAGTAAAACTATCAGCAAACCAACAACAAACACTTGTTGTTACAGTGCAACTCACTTCGGAGTTCACTCTCACGCCTAACAACCTGGATATTCAATCTTCAGCTCCAAAATACTCCAAAAATGTTCCAAATTTCTCTAGAATTTTCCCTCTGTGCCTGCACCAGCTCCAAGCTCTATTTTTTGGCTCTCTCCTTTTCCTCATGCACAAAAAACTCCTTCCCTAAAATGTTATCCCAACCCCAACAAATTTCCTCCATTTGGATTACCTTTCTTGACTCACACTCTTCCCCCAAGTTGATTGTACTCAACCCCCATGTGCCCAATAACTCTGGGATGTGACCACTCACAACCACCCTCTTACATGTATTCAATGATTGGATTTAGGAACACTTAATCAAAAATTGGAAGGTTCATATACAATTAACAAGTTTAGGAAAATGAGTTAAATTAGTATACATGTGTATTTCCCCCTTTGACCCCTCTTGGCCATTATCCTAGACACTTCCCCCTCTTGTGGATTAATTCAACCCCCATCTCTTGTCCATGTCCCCTTAGCAATTGGCATCGTGTTTTATTATTAAAACATAGAGATACAATTCACATATTACATCGTTTTGGCTCTAGCCACACATTATATCTACATAAGCATTAATTAAACTGGGGATTATAGTGGGGATGTTACATTCCCCCTCCCCTACAATTGTGTGTCATCCTTGGTGCACTCTATGTTGATATATATATGCAAATTTACATCACAGTACTTATAAATAAATATTTTTCAATTTAACAACTCTAGCAACAACTCCAACCATCAATCTCATGTTCCTCTCAACTCGTCGACCCAAGGAATGCATCATTTGTTTATCAGAGTTAACCCAATGGATATACCATATGTTTACCAAGGCTAACCCAAGGAATGAACCATTCATTTATCAAGGTCCCTAACGTAGTTGGCTAGGACTCTGAGATGTCGCTCCAAAACTCTAGCTTTCCAAAATGGAGTCTTGCATTCTGCCTTCTTCAAAATTATTAAAAAATTGTCGGTACTCTTCCCGCATGTTTTCTTCATGCCCCCATGTAGCATCTTCATAACCATAGCAGGTCCATTGAACCATTACCATCCCTATGGATTTGTTCCTAAGAACTTTGACTTTCCAATCCAGGGTGCATACTGGTTCCACCCGGAAATCCCCTTCGTGCTCCACCTGGATCACATTCCAATCAATTATGTGATTAGGATCATGTACATACTTTTTTAATAATGATACATGAAATACATTATGCACTCTAATGTATGTAGAAAATGCTAGCATGTATGCAATTGGCCCTATCTTTTCTAATATTTCAAAAGGTCCACAATATCTTGTTTCCAACTTCGGGCATCTTTCTAATATTAGCGAACTTCTCTTTGCCTTCACTTTCGAAAACACATGTTCACCCACTTTAAAATATCTGAAAACTCTATTCTTGTATGCACAACTTTTCTGCCTATCTTGGGCATCCTTTAAATTATGTTGTATCCTTGTCATCTGCTCTTCCATTTCCTTCAACAAATCTTGCCCAACAATTGCTCTGTCTACTGGATTATCCCAACTCACTAGAGTGTTACATTTTTTGACATACAATGCTTCAAATGGACTCATTTTCAATGAGGCATGATACACATTATTGTATGCAAATTCCACTAAATGAATATAATCTTCCCACTTTGATGGTTGATCCATTACATACATTCTAAGCATGTCCTCAATTATCTTGTTGGTCCTTTCTATTTTCCCATCTAACTTTGGATGATACTTGGTATTGAGATTCAAATTTGTTCCAAAGCCCTTCAACAAACCCTTCCAAAAATTGGATGTGAACTTTGGATCTCTATGTAAAACTATTGCCTTAGGTACTCCATGTAGGCTAGCAACTTCTTTCATGTAGATATTTGCAATATTTGTTGCCTTGTGTGTAGTCTTTACTAGAATAAAATGTGTTGTTTTAGTTAATTTATCCACCACCACCATGATGGAATCACGTTGCTTCATTGTTCTGGGCATATTAGTTATAAAATCGATCATGACAAGTTCCCACTTCCATTCCGTAATGGGAAATGATTTTAGCAAACTTGTTGGATGTCTATGCTATGTCTTCACTTTTTGGCATTCTAGACATCTGGCTATGTAATTAGCCATTTTTTTCTTCATTCCCAACCAAAAGTATTGGCTTCTCACAACTACAATCGTCTTCTAATATCATGGGTGCCCGACATATGGCACATTGTGCATTTCCTTCATGACTACATTTTTCATATCATTGGAATTCAGAACGTATAGTTTTCCCTTGTACATGAGAATTCCATATTCTTTCAACTCATAAAAATTAAATTTTTGGTGAAAATTACCTTGCTCTAATGTTTCTTTTATTTTCACATATTGTTGATATGAATTAGTTGTTGCAATAATTTTGTCTTTCAAATCTTTCCTATACATGTTGATGGTTTCCACCTGCACTTCATGATCTCTCTTGTTGAGTGCATCAGCTACTTGATTTTCTTTGCCTTTGATATGCTTAATTTTGAAGTCATATTCACTTAGAAATTCCAACCATCTAATTTGTCTAGCATTTAGTGTTGGTTGTCCAAACAAATGTTTCATACCACAATGGTATGTTCTCAACTCAAATTTCTTACCCATAAGGTAATGCCTCCACATTTTTAATGCATGTACAATCACTGCTAACTCCAAGTCATGTGTAGTATAATTCATCTCATGATCTTTTAATTTTTTGGAATCAGAGTGCGCCACATGGTCCCTTTGACATGGAACTCCATTGAATCCTTCCTTGCATGCATTGGTGCACACAACAAAATATTTATTTGGATTTGCAATCTGCAATATTGGTTCACTTGTCAATATTTCCTTCAATTGTTGAAAACTCTCTTCACACTTGGAAGTCCATTCAAATTCCACTCCCTTCTTTTGCAAAGAAGTGATTGGACTTGCAATCCTTAAGAACCCTTTTATGAATCTTCGGTAATAACCGAAAAGACCCATGAATGATCTGACCTCTGTCACATTCTATGTGGTTGGCCATCCTCTAATAGCCTTTATATACTCAAGATCAACTTATATCCCTGTTGTTGAAATTATATGCCCCAAGCAATGAATCTTCTTTTGGTAAAAGATGCACTTACTTAGCTTATCATACAATTTATGCTCTCTTAAAACTTGCAACACCATTCTTAAATGTTTCTCATGTTCCTTTTATGATTTAGAATAGATGAGGATATCATCTAAGAACACAATCACAAACTTGTCCAGGTACTCCTTGAACACTCCATTCATGAGGCACATAAAAATTGTTGGGGCATTTGATAGCCCAAATGGCACTACCGTGAATTCATAATGCCCATATCTTGTTATGAATGTTGTTTTGTTGATGTCTTCTTCCTTTATCCTTACTTGATGATATCTTGATCTCAAGTCAATCTTCGAAAAGATTCTTGCACCTTTCAACTCGTCAAACAAATCATCAATTATTGGCAAATGATACTTATTCTTTATGGTAACCTTATTAAGCTGGATGAAATCAATATACAACCTTAAGGTTCCATCCTTCTTCTTTACAAAAAGAATTAGGGCTCCCCAAGGTGGCACACTTGAGCGCATATACCCCTTTTTCAAAAGTTCTTCAAGCTGCATTTGCAACTCTTTTAGTTCTGGTGTGCCCATTATGTAAGGTGTCTTAGACACCGGGGCAACTCCTGGTACCAAATCAATAGAGAAATCAATGTCTCTTTTTTGTGGTAGTGCTATAATTGCTCTAAAAACATCTTCAAAATCCCTCAAAATTGGATGATCTTCAATGCTTGCCACTTTGTCTTTGGTTGCCTCCTCCATATGGGCTCCAAACATATGGCATCCTTTCCTAAAGCTCTTATTCAACTGCATAGTTGAAATCTCTCTAACAACTACAACTCTTATAATGCCTTGAATCTTGCCTTGTCGGCCTTCCTCATCAAGACATGTGATTGTCTTGTTGTAACAGTCTAGGACAAGATGATGTTTTTCCAACCAATCCATGCCAATTAGACAATCATATGAACCTAATGGTATGATGTTTACATCCACCTTTGTGTTGAGTCCATTCATGTCTATTGGAAAATCTTTAACCAACTCATTGATTTTCCTCTTAGCCCTCGTGGCTAACTGAACTAACCAAGATTTATTATGCTTACTTCTTTGCAATTGAAATCTTTCAACAATGTTAGCATTTATGTAACTGTGGCTAGATCCATAATCAATTAAAATTGTTATGGGGTCATTAATCCTTGGCATGCTTTTGCCCATGTCTTCCACTGTTTCAACCTCTTGAATGTTGTGGATAGTCCTCACTATTTCTCCTTTGTGAGGGAAATCCCTATACAGATGATTTTCCTCACAACCCTAACATTTCACTGATTACTGCCATGGCTCTTTTCCAAATGAATCCGAAGTCTTGTGTTCATTTTGTGCAACTTGACTGTGTTGATTCGCTTGAAAATTATTCCTAAAAAAGGGTGGCTTAGAACCCTTTTGCCTTTGACCCTTCTTATCCTTCATATTTTCATTCCAATCTTTTTGGAAAACTGGTCTTCCTTTGCTCTACTCAGCCTTGCTCTCCTTATGGTTTCCTCCAAGGTTTTGGGGTTATAATATTGAATCTTAGCATTGTAGAAAGAGGGCAACCCACACATAAAGCTTTGGATTTTGACCTTCTCATCATTGATTAATTCAACATACTTTAACAATTCAAATAACCGCTTCTAATATTACTCCATTGTCATGGTTCCCAACTTGAGTTCAAAGAATGCTTTCATCTTTCTTTCATAGTAATGCTCTGACAAATATTTCTCTTGGAAATATCCCTTGAACTGCCTCCATGAGTTTATTTTCTCATCAAGTTTGTTGGTTTGCTTGAGTTGAACCCACCACATGGTTGCCTTCCCTTGCAAATGGTAGGTGGTAATTCTAGCTCCTACCTGGGATGGGTAATCATGTAGTTGGAAATATTTCTTCATTTCCAACAACTAGACTTCAACATCCTCTCCTTTCTTGTGCTCTCCATTGAAAGTTGGTGGCTTAATCTTATTGAGTTCACCCTGCAAGATGTCTGCCTCGGGTCTTCTCCTTTGCCTCCGAACAAGAGACACACTTGGGCTACTCCCTGGACCTGAACTTGCATGAGTTCTTCTGGTGGAATGTCTTGGAGAATGATGGCGTCTACCCATGCTTCTTGATTTCCTATCATTCCCATGATCATCACTTTTGTTATGTGATATTGATGTTGATAATTGTCTAGCACTAATTGATTTCTTGGTGCTAGAGTCCTTGTTAACTTGCTTATATAGCATATTTAGGCTTTGAAGTATCTCTTCTTGAGCCTTCATGATCCTCTCAGTATTGGCCCTATAGCTCTACACTTATTTTTCTACGCTTCTCATAGTTATAGTGCCTCGCCTCTCTCTTCACCCATTAGACTCAGTCTCAACATTACCCATGTTGGCATGCAGACCTCCAATTTCTTCTTCATGGCTGTAAAACCCTTGAGCATCCTCCATGTCTCAAGTTCTCATGTAGGAACTAAGGTCTGTTTTTCTATATCTCTAATTCTGCAAGTATGTGCATGCAATAATTGTTGTGAGAAATAAGTATATTGCAAAATATTTATCAATTAAATTGCAGGTCATTCTTCGTTTTAAATTATGAAGAATATTAATGCATTTCTCCCAAGTAGGATTCCTTAAATGCATTCATTTTCGAAACAACTTTCCAACGACTATTTGTTTGCTCCAATCCAAGCATTGAGATGAAAATTATGGTAGCAAAACAGTGATGGAATATTCATTAGCACGTGCAACATAGTAGCAATGCTCAACAACCATCCAATCATTTCTTGATTAGATCTCCACCATTGATCTGTATTAATGGATTCACCATGGATCTAAGTCATATCTCTTCTTCATTTCAGGCTCATGTTCTCCAATTTTCACCCTCTAGTTCTGTCGCACTTAGCTTGCTCCCATTCTTAGAAACTTTATTGTATTCATGGGCTCACAGGTGGTGGACTCACGGACTCATAGCCTATCTTCATACCTTCCATGAACCCGCCACCAACACTTAGCTTATTTTTCCTTCGCGGACTCACAGACTCGTAATCTTCTAACCTTCCTTTCATAAGTCCATCTGAGAAGTCTCAACACTTAACCATTTTTCCATCTACGCAGACTCACAGACTCATAATATTGTAACCTTCCTTTCATAAGTCCATCTGAGAAGTCTCAACACTTAACCATTTTTCCATCTACGCAAACTCACAGACTCATAATCTTGTAACCTTCCTTTCATAATTTTGTCTAAGGAGGCTTAACACTTAACCATTTTTCCATCTATGCGGACTCACGATAACTTAACACTTAGACAAATTCCAAGATCTTAGCATTGTTTTGTGGGACTGACAGTTGGTCTGTCACATGGCTCCACAAATCCTACCAATTGTCATCCCGTCCAACATGTACCTTCCATCATGTAAATACACATCTTTCTTCTACCACGTCAGCTGACACATGGTCTCCACGTCATGTCGTTGTCTTCGTATGGAAAAATACCCACAAAATTTTGATTTTGCTTATGTTTGAAATTTTCAAAGAGGCTCAATTCTTCACATTACCCATGAAATTTCTCTCAATTTTATTGTAGTAATTTAATAAAACAAGTTGCAAACATACTCCAGAATTAATTCTCTACGAATTTCCACTTCAACATTCCGCTAACTGGCCCATCCAAGCTCAGTATTTAAAATTGGGCTCTGATACCACTTTGTAACGTTCCCGTCCACCCAAGTTGGGCCACGCCACACAAAACTCTCCCTTTTTACAGCTCCGATACCATAATTTAACGTTCCCCAGCCCAACCGAGGAACATTATGGTGCATAATACACATAAAAAAAAATTATGCTAACTAAAGTAATTATTTTACTGTTATCCGATTTCCTATAGTTTACAGCTACAAAATTTAAAACAAAATTAGCCACTCTCTATAACCATAAAAATTGATGCATCTAAAGCATGTTAATAATCAACATGAAATGCAACTAAACCACTCATTACAATAGCATATAAGTCATTCTCATTTACATAGAGTTCATGCACAACAATAACATATGTAAATAACTCAACAACAAGATAAAACACTTATCTTTAAACAATAAATGTGCAACTACTTGCTTGGGACAGACGTTCCACACGACCATAGACCGACAATTCCAAATCTCAACAACCAGTCACCCCCGAGATAAGGCTAGTAATCCATAAAAGAGGGTGGTCTCTCACAATCCACTTGCAGCTCATAAAACTCATAACCTAACTGATATTCTCCTACAACTATCCTGATTTTTCTTCCAACTCTCTTCCTTCTGACTTGCCCAACCCAAGGAATGCACGATTTGTTTATCAGGGATAATCCAAGGAATGTGCCATCCGTTTATCATGGTTAACCCAAGGAATGTGCCATTCATTTATCAAGGTCTCTCTCGCACAGGTAGCTAGGAATATCTCAGCTGGGAACTCAACGGAACTTGATGCTAGGAAAACTACCAGCAAACCAACAACAAACACTTGTTGTTACAGTGCAACTCACTATGAAGTGAACTCTCAACCCTAACAACCCAACTCTTCAATCTTCATCTTCAAAATGCTCCAAATACGTTCCAGATTGCTCTAGAATTCGCCCTCCATGCTTGCACTAGCTCCAAGCTCTCTCTTTTTTCTCTTTCCATTTTTTCATGTACAAAAACTTCCTTCCCCGAACTTTTATCCCAACCCCAACAAATTTCCTCCCTTTAGCTTGTCTTTCTTGACTCACACTATTCCCCCAAGCTGATTGTACTCAACCCCCATGTTCCCAATAACTATGGGATGTGACCACTCACAACCATCCTCTTACATGTATTCAATGATTGGCTTCGAGAACACTCAATCAAAAATTGGAAGGTTCATATACAATTAGCAAGTTTAGGAAAATGGGTTAAATTTATATACATGGGTATTTCCCCCTTTGACCCCTCTTGGCCATTATCCTAGACACTTCCCCCTCTTGTGGATTAGTTTATCCCCCGTCTCTTTTCCATGTCCCCTTAGCAAATGGCATCACGTTTTATTAGTAAAACATAGAGATACTGGGGATTATAGTGTGGATGTTACATCTTGATAATGTAGGGAATAGGGTGGTAACAAAACGATCATATGAGGTAGTTTGGCCTAGAAAAATACTAGGAGATTTGATGTTTGAACAAACCAAACCAATAGTTTTTTTTTGAGATAATCAAGGTGTTTTAAAATTAACAAAGAATCTAGTCTTTCATGAGTGCACCAAACACATTGGTGTGCATTGTCATTTCATCGAACAAATTGTAGAAGATGAAAAAGGTTGAACTTAAATATTCTACCATAGAAGAGAAGATTGTAGACATCTTCACTAAGCCACTTGGTCTAGATAAGTTTGTCAAATTTAGAGACAATGTTGATGTGTTTTGTTGGCACAAGGGAAAACCCAAGGTTCAATGCTTCAACAGTGCACAAACAAAACCCTAACTACCGGCCCTTTCGACAACACCTGCGAAGCAAATGAAGTCTCACCCAAGGTAGAGGCAGGGGGGGTTGTAGGACTTCGGTGTCTACAACCTAGTTGGGACATAGATCTGTGATTACAACACTTAATAGAGCACTTAGCCTATAACATGCATTAGTTCTTGAACCTTATTCACATCACAGTTCAAACCCTTACTATAGATCATCGCAGTAGCAATCAAGATTAAGCACATCTAATCATTTAGCACATAACATTAGCTTAGATCTAGCATTCAAATATCAGAAAGCACTAAGCTTCCACAGATCTATCTATCATACATCAAGATCAGTGCATTAAGCAGATAAACACATAAACAACATGAGAAATATTGCACAAAGCACATCAGAACACAGGATATATGTGGTTCACCCCAGTGTGGGGCTATGTCCACCAACTTCTTCTTCTCTTCTTTATTAATATTCAATCTTTCTACATTCTTCAGCTCCTGCGCACAAAGCCACAGAGCGCAACTCTGCAGAGGACAAGAGATCTATGTGCATCCCGCCAGATCCTCCTTCCCTAAATCAGGTCAAGGCACAGAGCCAACTCCTTATTAGCACAAATATTTACACAGTCTGTGCACCAAGCCTCTTACAATTACTTGCATTGAGCCAAAACAACTAAATACAACACTTAGCTAGCACCTTTTACATATTCTTGCACGAAGCCAACATAGACTACTACAACATATGGTGCACTTAGCTCACTACTCATGCACTAAGTCGATCAGATCTATTTCTTACATTGCTTAGCTACCTATTTATACATTACAAAAAGGCTTAAACATAGGTAAACCCATGGGTTGACATCCCATACCAGTTACATAAACCCTAAAAGCCTAAAAAGTCTGCAAAATAGGTGAGATCCCATGATCTTAGCTCCACCTGGGCACTCCATCTTCGACTAGCCTGTCGAAGTCCCAAAAATGGTCAAACATGACCAATGTTTCCTCAAAACTTGGTCAAGGGCCAACAGGCCTCCAACACTCACCTGTGACTCGTCCCGAGTCGCTCAGATCTGGACACTCACCTGTGACTTTCTGTTGAAGACGACGCAGTAGGCACTGCGCGGCTCAAATGGATAGCTTGTTGGATGTCTTTGAGATCCTTCTCTATTATGTCATACAATGTTTCTTGCTTCTCTTTGTGTATCTGCAGGTTATCCTCTGAAGCGTCTTTTGCAACTGTGATAATGAACTTGATATCATCCACTGTGAGCACATTATGCGACTAAGACTTATGGGCTCGAGTCTTCTTCCGTGTTGAGGGTTTCTGCGGAGAAACCTTCCTTTTCTTTGTGTCTCGTCCTCTGTAAGGGGATCTTGTGGCGGTGTCACTTCGTCTTTTTCTTGCTTGTCTCCTTCTTTCCCTCCTTGTTCTTGGTTTACTTTGTCTCCTCCTCCTCCTGTAGGTGAGTCAGGCGCAGTTTCCTCCGATGCGTTGTCCTTCTCATCACTTTCTATGTCCTGCACTTCCTCCTTTTTCTTCTTTTTCTTCATGGTGCTTTGTCCACCATGCTCGACCTAGGTGACCAAAGGACTTATGATGATGTCGGGGTCGGAGAGTTCGGCATCTTCCACTGGTACAAGGAATTTTGTTGGTCATTCCTTAGTGATCTCTTCCATGTCTTCCTCATCAACTTATAGTAATATTGCAGCTCTTCCTTACTTTTATCCCTGTGCCCGGTGATGTAGATGAAGTGTCAGTCTGCACGAAACTTCGCGAATGGTCTGTACTGATGGAGTGTATTCGGTGTCATTCAGGGGAATGATTCAATGGTGCGCTTCAGCTGTAGGTAGTAAGTATGGAACACCGCGTTCGATTTCCACTACTTCACTATATCATTCATGTACCACAAGGTGTAGAACCTTGCGGCCAACGGCTCCGATGGCTCGACTTCTGGGAAGGTTGCTCCTTCCGGCATTTGCTAAGCGACAAATGCGATTAGTACCAATAGCCAACTAAATTTAAACTCATACCCTTGATCTTGTGCTTCACGACAGTCCTTTTCCAGCTCATTGACGAGGTAGCTAGCCCAATTCATCTGCATTCCTTCTACGCACTTCCCTGCGAGGTCCACTAGGAACCCTATGACTTGTGTCGATCAGTTCTTTCTCACAAGCTTGCCAACGATCATTTGGAAAGCAAGGCACACTACGCCATCCTGGATGGAGGCTACCTTATAATGAATTCCTCCAACGGGCAAGAATGCCTCATTCAATACAAATCGGGCCATTATGGCGTGGTCCCAATGGTCCAACAGTGGTGTTTTCGTCAATAACTACATTTCTAACCGTTCTAGAACGTCATTCTATCGGTCGGGATGCCTCTAACGGTCATATAGCTTTGCCGTGGCGAAGTCCCATTCTGCGTTGTTATGTTATTCCAACAAGGTTCAAGTTCTGCAAGCCTTCCTTCTGCGAAGTCTTCTTTGGAACTTCCTGTAGTTTTTCTAACTTTGCTTTCTTCTTACTGAGCTTTCTTGCCTTATTTCCTGTGATTTGAGTTTTTGGATTCCTCTTTCCATTCTTATTCTTATCTTCTCTTAGCGTAGTAACTTTGCATTGCTGAGGGTCTTTCAAAGCGTTCAAAGTTAATACCTCTTCTCTTACTATCTCTGGGTTGGATGCACTTCTTTCCAGCATGGACAGGTTCTTTAAGCCTTCTTGTGTTCTTTCAACTTCGACAGCTAATTCTCTGGCCCTTTGTTACTTCAACTTATCCTCTTGTTCTTCTATTAGTCACTCTATTTTTCTAGCTATGAGGTCCCTTAATTCTTGTTGTTTATGTTTTGTAGCTTGCTCCTCTGCTTTCCTTTTGATTTGGTCCTTCTCAATCCAAGTCTTTCCTACTAAAAGGGGGAAAGGGGCATTGTTCTCAACAAACTTAATGACTTCAAATTATTCTTCGGTCGATGTTTCATGAAAAATCATAGGTACATTAGTAACTCTTCCACATAGGGTTATCATATTTCCTTTAAACAAGCCTATCCTTCCCAATGAAGGTATCATAGCAAGCTTTCCCAAAATTTCCCAAGTGCTTTCTGGCATGATATTCACTTGTGTTTCCTCATCCAAGACACAGTCTATGTCGAAGTCTCCTATTCTTGTTTCTATGCGCATGTTCTCTTTTAAGATCTATGGTAAATTGATGTCTCTGTGATCATTCAGTGTCTCTTTTAGCTGTAATAACATAGTCTCTGATTCTTTCTGGTTCTCTAACATATCCTTAGTCCCTTGACCTTCTTCATAGTTTTCTAGTCTCATGTTCATCTTTTCAACTTTGCCAATCATTCTAGGGCAATCCTCAACTTCATGGCCAATATCTTTACAACAGAGACAAATAGGACCTATACCAGGGCATTCCTTAGCAAGATGTCTTGATCAGTGTTGCCAGAATCGGACCGGAACCGGCAAAACCGGCCGGTCCGACCGGTTTCAGAGCATTTCCGGTTCAAACCGGTGAAGAGAACCGTTTTTGACCGGTTCCATACGGAACCGGTTTTTTTCTTTGAACCAGCCGGTTCCGTATGGAACCGGTCAAAACCGGTCAAAACTGTCAAGAAGCCCGCGGACGCAAATTAAAGATGTTTTTTGATTTTTTTTGAAAGATTAGGGTTGGGGCCAAGCTTGGGAAGCTTCTAGAATTTTCTAGAGCTCCTAATAAACCTATAA